>KV425575.1:50044-105950 GCA_001632425.1 Neolentinus lepideus HHB14362 ss-1 | reverse complement strand
GGTAAATTTCCTGTAAATTACATGTGTTAAATAACCGAGGTAATTTACACGTCCCAAATTCCCCGAACCCTACGTGTTGGACCCTCTGAGCTCGCTAGGATGTGCGCCGAAATTGAGCGCCGCTCTTTGAGTTTTCGGGACTTGACACCGCTGCGGTACCTTCTGTTTTTCTACCCGACTCGAACACCTCCCTTTCATCGCGTCCGATCATTTGTTTCCCCCGCCTGTGCAGACCAAGCCGTCACGAACAACTCAACGATATTAATCGGGCTGCCTGGCGGACATGGAACATTAATATTGTCCTTCATGCACTCGAGGCTCGAGCTTCCTTGTTGCCGTGCACGCAGGATCTCGGTGCCCGCTTCCACGATCGGCTGGTCGTCATCAGTGGGGATCTGTTCTGCTGCAGAGATCGCTCCATCTCCCATGCCAGGAGCCTCACCGGGGAGATACACTGCACATCGCGCATGAGGGGGGCGCTGCCCGAGAAGCGATTGATTAGTGCAACTTTGGTGCTCGGATGTTAGCGCTCCCCACAGCTACATTACACAGCGCTCCCCACAGCTACATTGCACAGCGCTACTCAATACAAGTCCCAATCAACCCGGCACCCCTCCACACCGCCCCGAGCTCGTTATTTTCAGAACTCGCTCTACCTCGCGAGGGAAGGAAAGGAGGCGATGATATATGACGACGTTCCCCTCCTCCGCATTGGGTTTTAGTCTTCGATCAGGCGGACGCACTGGCGAATTCCGTCTTCTTCCTTCCCTTGAACGTCAAGGTCCAGGATTCAGAACTCTTCCGAAGTATCTTGGGGCCACTTTTCCGAAGTATCTTGGGACCACTTTTCCAAAGTATCTTGGGAGAACTAGTTTGAGATTTGACAAGCTGCGTCTAGCGCCTGGTTCAACCAACTGTATCTAGCGCCTGGTTCAACGATTGGCGAAAAGCTTAATCGCTCGGAAGGAAAGGGCTTAATTGCTCGGAAGGTAAAGGAGGCGATGATATATGACGACTCCCCCGCGCGCTTGGGATACGCTTATCTCAACCTCGGAAAAGCTCTGTACGAACCGCCTTGGGATATGGTGGAAAGAAGTCGGAAGTGGGCACTCGTCGGGCTCAGTTCTTGGATGACCGCGCCGGGACGTGCGGCTGGCGCTCGAGTCTTCCTTCCATTACATTCGCAGGTCTCTGTCTTACCAACACGTCCTCTCAGTCTCTTTCAGTCTCGTTATGGTCTGATGCGGTCTCGCAACAATCGCGCCCACTGTGTCTAGCGCCCACGGAAGGCTTAATTTACCTCGTTCTCGGAAGGAAAGGAGGCGATGATATATGACGACTCGCGCTTACTTGGTATCTTGGCCGAAGCTTACTAGGATTTTGTTATCAGATCAACCTCGGAAAGCTCTGCACAAGTGGTGGAACGAAGTCCGAACTCGGAAGTTTAAGTCAGGAGGTGCTCGATATTTGACATCGATCCGTGGGTGACCGCGCTGGAACGTATTCGCGTTTGGGCCCGGTATCACGTCGGCGTCTTCGTTCCCGGACGAGTCGCGAATATTTCGATCGACGGCTCTGAAATGACAAGATGACGCGTCCGCTTTTTTGGTCCCAGGCGCGTCGGGAAAGTGAGGGCCCGCATCCTGCGATTTGTCGAAATGGATGGTCATCGCAGCTGTGCTGGACGTGGAAGTGTACTCCAATCTGAAGGTGGCAGTGACGCCCAGAAATCGCACAGAGACACGCTGGACGCGGAGCCTCCAACCCGAAAGTAGATGCGCGGACGGGAGAGGAGGACGCCACATCGCGTCTGATATAGCGCGGTGCTGTCATGATAACCCCACTCAAACTCAATTCAAGTCTACTCTCTATTCTCTATTCCCAATTCACCCGTCGCCTCGTCTTCTCCCCTACACACCGCCCCTAGAACGTGCTCAGCTCGTTATTTTTGGAACTCGCTCTTTCTATCCTGGGACAACTATTTTGAGCTGTATCTAGCGCTGGGTCTAACGAACTATATATAGCGCCTGGTTCAACTCCTGATTGCGATTGGCGTCGCTCGGAAGGAAAAGGAGGCAATGATATATGGCGACTCGCGCTTACTTGGGATTTCGGTTGAAGCCTATGCTTACTCGGTATCTTGGTCGACAAGCTTATCTGATAACCTCGGGAAAGCTCTGCAGAAACCGCCCTGGGATGTGGTGGAAAGAAGTCGGAAGTCAGGCTCAGTCGGTTCTCAATTCTTGGGTGACCATCCTGGAACGTGTAATCTGTACGACATAGTATGGCGGTGCCCGTCGCCTGCGTACTTCGAACTTCCCTCGAGCATGGTCTAGGTGCACTCGCATATGGACAGCTTCACTATCTCTCGGCCCGGCATCACATGGGCGCAAGCGGAGTCGCCTTCGTTTCCGGACGGATTGCGCATATTACGATCGATGGCCTCAGTCAAGTCGGAAATGAGAAAATGACACGTAATGGGCCGTCCACTTTGGTCCCACATACGCGTCGGGAAAGCAAGATCCCCACAATAATTTGATTCACCGAAATTAATGCCCATCTTAGCTGTCTGCTTCCTCCTAGACAGAGACGCTGGACAAGGATATTATATCAATGATTAATCAGGTGGACTAGCGGAACCTCCAATCCGAAGGTAGGGAAGTAGAACGCTGTGCAAGGCCGTGCGAGACACTAACGCCACGTTGCTGCTGATATCCGCTACAAGTACTCTACTCTAGCCCCTCTCAATCAGATGTTCGCGAATCGACCATCGCAGTGCTCTGTTTCGCACTGTGATCAACCCACCCTCTCTTCCCTGAAATGTGCTCAAGCCGACGAGCTGGCTTAGGGTATTCGCGTCTTCGAGATGGACGTTTTCTCTTTTTCACGCGTTGCGATCACCTCTGCCAGTGACTACAGTGTGATGTCCCCACTTGGAGTTGAAGTTAGGAGCGCTCGGGTGTACTTTGGTTGTCCACCTTCAGCTTCGAGGCCCATCTGGAAAGCGCGAGCCTCGCCCTGCTTTATTCACCGAAATGAACGGTCAGTCAGTCAGCCCCATCTCGTCTCTCTGGTTCCAGCCGCCATGCAAATGATGAATAGTAACTATTCATCGAAGCTCTGCTGGAACCTTTGACCTCGATACGAGTGACGAGTGGGTGTGCCTCATATACTAGACATAGTGTACTTGACGCAATATGACGCTCTTCCCCAGAACGCTATATCGCCACTTAAACTACTACTCGCATGCAAACGTCTGTCTTCTCTCAGGCCCCCACTTTCCCCACTATCCCAGAACCTGCTCGCTCTCCCCTTGCCTTTGGTATGCCGCCCTCCGAGCTTGGTCCTCCGAGCTTGGTTCTCCGAGCTTGGTTTATCTTCAGACGGAATTACGATCGACGATTGTCTAAACCTGCATCCTGGGCCTCTTCGGTTCCTATGTGATATGATAACGTCGAACGCTTTCCGAGGCACTTCTCTATTGTTTTCTCTTGCGCAGTGATGTGGCGGTTTCTGGATCAAGATCCTAGTACAGAGAGTTACTGGTCTTTGACTGTCGTGGATTTGAGTTGGCCCGTCCATATCAAAACGAGCTATTGGTACGACAAGTGGGAGAGCACCTCCGGTAGGCGTTCGTGCTAACTGTCGCACCAGGCATATCCTTTCTCCCGTTGATCCACTGTTGCCCCGCGCGAAGGCACTCTCGACGTTTCGTATCTCTGCGCGCGTGCTGCCCCGACTCCCTCACGTCCCTTGAACATTTGCCATCTCAAGAACCTGAACCAGCGGTGATTCCACCGATATTACATGTCGTTCTCCGGCGGTCGAGAAGACACCGTGTCCCTTATCCTTTTTCGATGTGTAACACGCCTTAGTCGAATAACTACCTCTTTTCTACCGCTCTTCCGAGGGTCCTTGACTCTAAATCCACCGTCTTCGCCCTTACGCTGGCAGGTCAGACGATCACTGTGTACGCTCCCTCTTCTTCTGCCAACGGCTCTACCCTCTTCACGCTTCCCAGAACGTGCTCGCCTGAGAACGGCAGCTCGTCCCTCGACCCTGGTACATTGTCTTTCGGCCCTGGTTCATCTTCGGACGAAGTTATATGATTACGATCGGCGGGCATCTGAAGTTGTTTCGTCGGTCTCTTCGGTCTCTGTTCGACTTATGACGTCCCAGTATGCGTATGCTAACTTGGTCTCTGCGCAGTGATGCGGCAGCTATTCGTCAAAATCAAGTTCAAACAATTGTTGATTGATGTCCTTGGACTATTTAAGGCGCGTTATTGCCGAAGAGTCTTTCCAGTATTGCGACCAGGAGGGTAGTCCCGGATGACTTCTGGCTAATAGCTCCTACAGGAAGTGCATCTTAGTCCCTCTCTTCGCTCTCGCTTCTACTCGAAGACTCGTCGGACGTCTCATGTCATTACTCTGAACTTTCCCAGTAACGTGTCAGTCTTCCTACCCTACCTTTGTCAACACCTTGCCAACGCAAGACGTTGAACTGGTTCACTCGTCGTTGCTTCCACCGAAATTAGTTGTCGACCTTCAAGGGCTGATACATTGTTGCCTTCTCGGGTTAGGCTATATTTGGGTTGCCTCGACTCATTTTGCATCCGTCATTTGCGACTGCCACAGATGCTCGGACGGGCTTACTCTTTTTCCACGTGATGTGCCTTATCTCACAGGTCGCTCTTTTTCCACGTGATGTACCTACACCTCACCGTCATTCGCCTTAGGTCTCATGCTATTGGTCTTGTTCTAGTCGCACGGCACCAGCCTTTGTGCATCTGGATAGCAGCCTTATGCTGTCAATTTCTATCGAGCGTTTATGTCTTAAAAGGTGACTTCCACGTTACCGTCGCGACCTCTTCATCTCGCAGTCAAGCCACTACACTCGCTGGAATTAATTAACTAGGGAGTCTCGATATATCGGAGCTGGAACCTGTCTTATCTCTTGCTGTACGATCAAGTCGTGTTCCTCGGTGTCTGGTAGCATGGAATTTCTTTGCGCTTGCATCTCGCCGTCTGCAGCTGCAGACGTATTCAGAAATAATTTTTCTTGATTATCACTGTACTACTCGAGAAACCAGTCGCAAAACACATCGATTTTGCGGATGGTCCGTTCCCTAACGCTTCCTGCTGCCTGTACGCTTTGACTCTTGCTTTGTAAGGCGTTTGTCGCGGAGGTGGAAATGTCTGACCCTCAATATAGTAATCAGGACTTCATCGTAGCTATTCGATGACTACGATCTCGGGGATGCACCGTAGGCCTTGTTCTCTGTACTAGGAGGTCCGGCGACGCTTCTCATTGTTAAAAGAATTTGGGTGATCCAGGATGCGAGTTGTCCCGCTTAACCTTGAGCGGCCTGAGATTGCCTCCATTGGTTAGTACTAAACTGACAACGGACAATATCGCGGTCTGTCATGGTCCTCATTCCAGATTTTTCCCACAGTGTGTTGTACGTCAGAGTTCTTATTTTCACTTCATGAATGGGCTCACTGCAATATTGCTATGCTAGCCCCCTTTCCGTGGTCGCCATGGACACTCTCTGCAATCTATGCTCAAACCTTTATCACATTTTGTTCTTAATCCGTTCATCGCCACAAGCGCAGTGTCGATAGTCGTGGGCTTCGTGGACGCCTTGTCTCCTGTATCACGCAGTGGCCTGTTGTAGTGCTAATGTGCTGACTAGTTCGACACCGTCCCGACGATCGGTGCCTTAAGGCCACGGTCTTCGTATATCAGCGCAACACTCCTCATACTTCGTGGTTACGACATGCTTCCAGGTGTTGTGTCTAAGCCGATTTAGATTGAAACGGCGTTCCAGAGCGATGCAGCGTTGTCGGTGAAATGCAAAATCACCCATCATTCAAAACTGCGATGAAGACAAATATCCCCTCCGTACATTGCTGTAATTCTACTCTCGAGCATGTTTTGTGCATGCTAGAACTCTTCCGCGACCACATCGCTCGCTACTAAAGGTCTCGGGAATTCAGAAAGTTGCCTGACGCCGATCACGGGAATAGTGCCACAGGAACTCTGTTTGGGAGAGAGCTATGCCATTTCTGTCAGTGGAATATCTATGGACAGTGCCTTCGGAATGTACCTACTCCGGAGTTGTTGTCATTGTCGCTGGATGTCGGCATTGTCAGTGGCGAGCGTTCCTGTCTCTACTCGGACTTCGGGGAAGAGATTAAGGGTACTCATTTGTGGACTAGAGAGCATCGAGTGCTTCAGCCTCGGCCAGAGGTTACGATTGTCGGCTCGTGCATTCATTAGATACACAGGCCGGCACTGCCAGTGACTCCTACTAGGCGAAGGAATTCGACGTTCGGAAGACACTCCAAGGAGGAAGGTGTGCCCATGGAGTCCTGACGGGATTTTGAGCATGAAACGAATCTACGTCTCCCTTCGAGCGTCCATACACGAAGATCAATTTCAACACCGAGACTCATCAACGATGATCTATCCAGAGCAGTGCAAAACTGAACCATACCCGTGATGTCAGACAACTGTGGGTTCAGACGCAAATCATGCGATGTGTTCCATCAAAACGCGTTGTCTCGTAGAGCATCTAAAACTGAAGGGTGGCGTGGCAGGGAGTCAATGATCGTTCCAATACGTGGAAGTTCAGCTCAGCGTGGCATGGGAGTCTGAGGTCTGCGTCTTCAAAGATGAGATATCTCGTTAGAGGGAGGTAGAGGGAATTAGCCGTATTCGAGTAATAGTGTATATCCCATTTGCACAGAACTACTATTACCTGTTCTTGGCAGCCCTCGTCGTCCCAAAACAACTGAGGATATGTAGTAATGGTTCGAGAGGTGCGCGGACTTGTGAACAATTTAGTCGGGTACTGGGATCATAATGCTGAAATAAGGTTGTTAAGCAATAGGGCGTGAATTAAGTCGCAGTAGGAGATCCTTTTGGTCTTCACCCCAGGTCCATGATGAACCACTTTTGCAAGTCTATGTGATGTTAATACCTTCACATTGCTGTGGCTATATCATGCTCTCTGTTCGTGGTATGACACAGGCGAAGGAACTGATATCACATAGACTTGCACTTAGCTGAATGGTCATTCGAGGGGCCAGATCATATCTCCGTTTGAGCTATTGAGTAGTGTCACTTAGCTGCTCCGCCACAAGCGCAAGCCAAATGAATCACTGATGGTCCGTCGTCACAACATTCGTCGCGACGCAATGGACCGTTGTCTGATACCCAGGATCAAATAGTCCTGTAGCCAGATGAACGTGATAGTGCGAGACGCCCATCGCATCAAACCATATGATAAGTTGATCTCTGCGGCGTTATCATAACAGTTCGGGGTATTCATCGGATTGTCAACCACTATGAAACGCACCCCATTATTCAAGATTTGAAGTCACCGTCAGTAGTAAATGACCCATCACGTGGAGGGATGGAACATTGACAGAGCCATGATCAACGATCGGAACAACGCACCTACTGCGGAACGTGTAACGACACGCCAGTGTGGTACAGTTCTATGGAGATCGAACCACCTGTAAACCGGTTTGGCACCCTCGAGCTCGACAAGAATCGTGTTGACTTACCCAAATGGGGCTTCATGCATGGTTTCACGTCGCAAGCGCGCCAATTCAGATAGCACTATCCTGCGACTTTCCTGGTCTCTAGGATACTCTACCATTGGAACTTGGAAGAAGTTGGCTCGATGCATTTCAGCCTGGACATGAATCAAATAGGAACAGAGTTTGTTCATAATGAGTACTCCACCGAGTCCAGCTTAGAGGCGGTTGGTTGTCTGGACTTTGGAACAGTATGCTTGGTGACGACTGAAGCCGTGCTATCCAAGACTTCGACATTCTGTACGGGTTCTTCGGCAGAACTCTCAGGACTAGTTGCCTTACCCCTATATCCCTCTTTACTCGTATGCTGAGCTGTTCCATGACTGTCCCATTTCGATCTGTTCAACTAGCCATGTGATGCGCGACTCTTCTTTTCAATTCGCGAGAATTTTCGATCTAGTTGCGCCTATACTGAGAGTACACCTGACCGTAACGGTTAAATGTACGCATACAAGTCCGTTAGCATCGCGACATCCAGAGACAACGCAAAAGCAGAATGTGGCTCAGCCCGTGCCGTTCAGACTCCGACCTACAAGGCGCCCGTGACACGTGACTGTCGCATAGAGTATTAGTAAGCGTGTAACGTCCTCGTCCTCGCAGAACGTTATGTTGAACCATGTACTGGATTCCGTGACAGTCATTACTTTGGGCGCTCAAATGTCCTGCTTGAAAGACGACCGTATGCATCGGGGCTTGAACAAATCACTCTTACCACATCCTTCGTCATTGCCTGGGTCTCGGCTGCGATGACGCTGGAAGTTCTAACCACAGGGCACTGCACCTCTCAAAGCGAAGGTAGCCCCTATCCTCCAGGCTCCCGAACAGGTTGCTGAGATATAGCAAGAGTATATATATGAACGTCCATCATTTGGTTTGAAAACCCCATCTTCCCGGGCTGTCCATCGTGAAAAGGTTCTACGCATGGGCAGAAGAATTCTCATAACATCTGCCTCGGGGCGCACATCAGGATATGTCCTGCGTGCACTACTTTCTCGACCTTCCTCAGCTCAAGTTCGTTTACTTGTGAGGTCTAAGGCGGCGGTATCCTCTCTGATTTCAACCTATCCATCGCTCACGGAGTCCTCCTTTGTCATTGCCGACTACCTCGACTACTCTTCCTTGTTGCATGCGATGAAGGACGTTGACGTGGTCTTCTACAACCCGTCACAGTTTCATCCAAACGAGACAGGCCAGGGCATAAACGTTATCGGTGCGGCGAAAGAACTGGGTGCGAAACATTTCGTCTATTGTAGCGTGCTCTACCCGTTCCTGAGCAAGATGCCGCACCACAAGGCGAAGTTAGGGTGTGTAACCTTGTCTCATGTTTTATGTCCAGCTTATTCTGACTGGGACAGGGTCGAAGAGTATCTTACGGAATCCGGACTAGAGTATACTATCTTGCAAGTCAGTGTCTAGATGTATGGTTGTTCTGAGCTCTAATTCATCACTGACCACGGTTGTAATCCTTTCCAGCCGACATCGTTCATGCAGAACATTCCTCTTCCAGCCATATTGAGATCTTCTTCATCTCCGATGAAGCTTCCCTGCATGTATAACACGAAAACCTTGCAAGGCTTTCTCCACCTAGATGACTTCGCCTCTGTGGCCGTTTCTATTCTAATGGAACCGGAAAAACATAGGCTGGCCACCTATCAGCTCATCGGTTAGTCGAATTACTTGATATAGGATGTTCCTCCTGCGTCAGCTGACAATGTTATGTGCAGGAGAAAACTGCACTCTGGAGGAGCTCGCACAGACCTTGGAGCGCGAGTCCGGAAAGCATGCCATATGCGAGATGGTAGACAGACAATCTTCCTTGCAGGAGCGCGAGAAGAGCAGCGGAAGCTGGAGCGCTGAGCTAGCGGAGATGATGTTGCTCCATTACGATAGGAGGTCAGCGCAATCGTCTTGATTTTGAACTTGCGTCTCACCAGCGCACATTGGTATGTAGGGGTATACCTGGTAACACAAATGTTACGAGATGGTTGCTTGGAAGGGACACCATTACGTGGAAGGATTGGATTCACGAGGTCCTGGGGGTACTGGATGAGTCTTAACAATAGGATAGCGAAGGTCGTGTTCAGTGTGCTACTTGCTCAGAACGAGCGCTTGTGGAATAACTTCTTGCGTTCGTTATCCACGCTGCTAGCCTGGAGGCAGTAGGGAGAAAGCTACCAGTCGGCCGTCAATGTTCTAGGTTACGTGATTGAAACCTCAGTCGTCAGCGACGACTGGTGGCACCAAATATCCTGGCCTTCGGAAGGACCAGCCTGTGCCTGATCCACCCGCGTTATATCCGAAAACTGTCTGCTAAATCCCTCATTGATCATAAGGATCCTCTAAGATATACTTCGGAAATCAGATATTATAGAGTGCTACCCTCTGTAATTTGACGGCTAACCCAGACGGACCTTGCTTCCTCCCCACCGCCGCTAGAACGCGTATTCGAGCCCTGACCTTCACCCTCTTGATCCTCGACTTCCTCAATGGTCGCACCAGAGCGATACTTGGTACGGGTCCCATCATAATTTGTGTGCGCTCCCGGAGAAAATGGCCCAGGACTCACTGGGTGTCCGAATATGTTCGCAACAGAGCCACCGGCAAGGAAGGGGTCATTTCGATGAAGGCTGCTAGAGCCGAAGAGATCGGTTCCGACACGAGGAGACGAGGGCCTGCGATTCTGGGGTCTCTGTCGCGCGGTCTTCACCCGGACCTTTCGGCCTTCCTTCTTCTTCTCGCCTAGACCATGCTTCTTGAAGGCAAGGATCGTACTCCAGGCCGGGAGAACTGTGAGAAAGAGAGGCAGGATCTGAAAACGAGGCGGATGAGGACGAATCCAGGATGAACGATGCTATACTCACCTGGCCGAATCCCCATGACCCTTCAGACGAACCACTATCAGACTGTGGATTATTGTAATATCGCAGAAGCTCTGTGTTCAAGATGGCCAAGGAGGACGTCACAATGATCAAAACGAGACTGACGATGAGACGACCGTTCACATTTGCTCGATATCGGGTATCAAACATATCTTGCTTAGGTAGCTTCAATTGGTCACCAAAAACCGATGAAATTCCAGCTGCAAAAGGATCTTCAGGTGTGTGGATGCCGCTTGAGCGGGGGGAAAAATCTGCCGCACTAGGGGACAGCATGGTGAAAGCTACGAAGCGGTCGTAGTCCTGCGTGGTCGGATACAAGGACGTCGGGGGGATCGGCGACATACGGATGCCGTCAGCACCTTGCTGAGGGGGCTGCTGTTGCTGATTATCAGAAGGACCAAACGGCGATGCACTGGCTGGCACCGTTGAAGATGATCCTCGTATGCCGTCTGGCATACCCGAGACACCACTGGATCGTCTGCGACTCGAACCATCATGCTTTCTCCGGTCATGCTTGTCACGCCCAGTCTTGTTTTCTGCAGTATTGTTCTTCGAACTCTCCTGACCGGACACGTCCTGCATCTCCGCATCTCCATTCTTCTTTTCCAGGGGCTTTGCGAGATGCAGAGCGACCAGTATGTTCCTCGGCGTCCTCTTATACTCTCCTTCCCTGAAGTATCTATGTATAATTGTGCTGTAGTCGCTGTACAGCATTACAGTGTAGAAAAGAGTACAGAGGCTGAGCAGGACGAGAAAGGCGTTCCGGCCTGCGTATAGCACACGGAAAGGTCTGAATATGACGAAGACCAAGTCTTTATTGCACTGAGGATCTGAACCAAAGGACTCTGCCTTCGTAAGGATCGCGAAAGCACAAGCAAAGACGAGGTAGGACTGGAGGATGGCGAGGTACTTGACGATAGCGCCGGATTTCCTATGACGGTTATATTGTGGCATGGTGAAGAATATGGCAGTCCATGACGGGGTGAGAAGATAGAGAACAACTAGAGCGCTGTTGAACCAGAGCGATCAGCAACCGGAAAGTGACGATTTAAATAGTGGATGTACTCGTATAGATTCAGCTGATTAGCCTGGTTCGTAAAGCCCAGTACGAGCGTCGTGACAGCGTAAGCCATATTCGTTACAATAAGCGTGCCCAGATTCTGGGTGATCTCGTCTGCGGAGGATGTTCGTGCAGACAGGATGGCTGAAGAGTTCCATTGATTTGAATTAACCACCAGATCCTGCAGGACAGGGTATATTAGATAACGCTTACCCAACAACACAGCTTGGATGTAGAAGGATAGGCGAACACCTATCCCGCTCACATCTGGGTTTGGTGCAGGCCCGGCACTGCAGTTAGTACTATTATTATTGGACATCTCGATGGTCAATTTGGATTGTTAAGGCACGGGTAGCCGAATCAGATAGTAGCGTCGACGAGTAACCAGAGGGTATGGAAGGATATCTGCGCCAAACGCGCTGCATGGAGAGAAAGTGAAAGCATAGTCTTAAGACCTTCGCTAGCGGCTAGCAGCACAGCTTAAGGTTCGGCGTCTATGATAGTACGGGTCCGTGTTGTCTTCGCCAGGCGATGCGGTAAAAATACAGCACTCGGGATTAAAATATCTGTCAGCTCTTGCTGTCCCAAGCGCTGAGGCTGTATGTACCGGCAAGCAGGAAATCTCATATATGAGAGGGTCGTCGAACTTGGAAGTCGGGACGATGAACCAAGTCGTTAAGTACGGAAGCTTATGAGCTCGATCGCGAGCGATCGAGGACCGCAGTATACTAACAATATCATGACCCGGCGCGACTTGAGTGCGTCCATAAGTGGAACCGGTACAGAGATGTATTCTTATAGCAGAGACAACATGCATAATAAACAGAAGACCCAACATTATCCTGCAACAAGTCTAAGCTCAAACCTCAAGACAGACGCTAGCTAACACGTTTGAGACTATGAATCCACCTCCATAACACTATTGTTACTCTCCTGCTCACCCTCGCCTTCTCTGGGCTCGCTGGGTGCTCTACCGTTGACGACGGGCGCTCCTGAGGGCGACGCGAGCCCACTAGAGTAGACAGGAACTTGATGAGAGGGAGAAGCAGCCAGCGTGCCGGCGTTAGAGCGCGGGGACACTGACTTGCTCCTATCTCTTTTCGAGCGCATGGAGGGGTTAAAGTGGCCACACTTGGGACAGACATATTCTGATCGAGAATAATGCGGATCAGCGACGCAACGCATGGTAGAAGATGACGACTCACGCGTATCTTCCCAGATACTCTCCTTCACCAAACCGTTGTGTGCAAAACACTTCTCGCAAATGAGCGCGTACTTGCTCGCAGGCAAGCTCGGCTCGTCATCACCCAAGAGGGCGTCTGCAAGCTTGTCATACCACTGCTTGCGTGGGGGCGTCATCAGCTGTTGTGGTGTTACTACGTAGAGACACAGTCAGATCAAGTGTGGCATAAGCGACGTAAGAAATGAAGCATACCTGCGAGACGATTCTGTAGCGCCGGTGACAGCGGAATCTGTGGTTGCTGAGGCTGCTGTAGTGGTTTCTGAGGAGTAACAGGCGGAGCGAGAGGCACATTTCTGCGTCTTAGTGCCTGCAGTGAGCCAGCACCGTTTGGTATGTCGTCGTACCGCTCGATCAGGTTGCGCGTCGAGTAGTAGTTGGTCTTCTTCTTGATCTCCTCGATCTTCTCGTGCTGCTGCTTCTTCAGAGTCTTGAGAGTCTTCTCTACGCATACCTCCGGTAATTAGGTGCGCCAGAACCATAAAAAGACCGAAGACATACCTTCCGCATCGCCTATCCGAGTATACCAGATTTGTACTATTCGGCGTATGAACAAGATCCTGATAGATGAAGTCGGTATGAAACCACATAAGGAGCTCACAACCGGCAAACTCACAGAATAGGACCAGCAAACACAGGTAACGCCTTCGTCGCTTTCGTCGCCTGTCGCCCCCACCTCTGCCTCCCTCCAACCAACTCCACGTCCGGCAAGAAGCCCGTGTACCACAAACTAACATATGCAATCCATGATGCTAGCGTGTAGAGGGTAACCAGTAATGTCGTTCGACGTTCTCGGAGACGGATTTCAGATAGGCGCGTTTGCCGCTTCTGAATGTCATCTGCAAGTGAGGCAAGAACTTCTTCGTAGTCCAATTCAGACTACATACAAAACATAAGTTAGGACAGACAACGAAGAGCGGTGCATACCTCACCTTCTTGAACCAGCCCCGAACAAAAGACATCGATGATAGCCACGGTACAAGGTGAGTTTGAAGTCAAGAAAGGATCATGTAGACTGCTCTACGGTGGCAGCGCCACACGCCTCGGGCGCGTCGCAAATTACTACGTCACGCTCGCTGTTCGGGGTCCCTACATTGACCCCTCGGGTACCTTCACCATGAATGTTTGCGCTGTAGATTTAATTGACCTCTTGGCGCTTCAGCGATACCTTCATGTCTTAGCTTCTACGGCATGCGTGCTTGGGGTTTCTTAAATGCTTTCGGATGCTTCTGTATCCGTATGATATTCTGGTAACTAGGTGTGGCCGTTGAAGACTCACAGATGAATACACCTGCGTTAAGGTGTTGCGGTTGTGCGAAGGATTGACAGGATTTACCTACTCTGAATCCTCTCAACACACGGTTTTTGGGTCGAATTGTTTATTGTAAGATTGATCTGGATATTCACTTCTCAAGGAGCTATGGGAACGGAAGCTTCAAGGAACTCGAACAGTCAGCATCTGATGGTCTCTGGCTTCAGGCAAAGCTGAACCTTCTCAAGTCATATCTGACATGTAAATGATCCTCTGTATGTCTCCTTGAACTATTTCTGGAGGATCTTCTGGATCGAAGCTACCGGCCGACGTTCCTGTTCAAAAGAACGGTTTTACATGTCGGCATTATTTGGCGTGGCGGTATGCTTTCTTTTGTGACATTCTGACCGCTCGATCGCTCCACTGGCAACGGAAGCTCTGACCACTGTAATCAGCTTCAGACCCTATCTCCCCCAGCAGATTTATAACTTCCGTGGCGCTCCCGATAAGTGGTTATCCTGGTCTGCGCCGTTGGCAATCCCCCTCCGTACATACCGACACTAGTCACAAGAGTCGCAGCATTCAGGTCTTTCTGCCAATATTTACCACGTCACGTCGGCTTCCGCAGCTCATGAACGGCTTCCGTCCCATAGGTATCTCAGGACTACCACCCTGTCGATATGTGAGGACTGTGGCGGCGTCTCATCCATTCGCCTGCCCATTGGCTCATTCTGGCTACCCTGTCCACAAGAGGACTGGCGTTCTTGACACGCAGCATGCCCTCTACTATTAGCTGATTTGTTTCACGACGTCCGACTAAGTCTCGACGATCGTTCGCACTTGATCAAGGACGAGAAGGTCAACAATATCTGCGACAGCAATACCAAGACTAATTTCCGTGGACTGCGGTGAGTGTGGCACGGTCGTGGTGGTACCCTGACATCTGACAAGCTCCGTGGTGTGGCGTGGTCCGATGCTTGTCTTGGGTGTCTGACTTGTCCACCGCACATGCTAACGCCTGGTCAATTATCCTCCCTCTAGAGTTTATTCTGATCAAGATTTGCCATATCGGGCGTGATGTTGTTCAAGGATGCAGCAAGTAGCCTGAAGCTGAGGCAACGCTGTGCGAACGAATTCTGTCCGCGACAGATTTTGCACGGCCCTTGTAAACGCCATCCTGTAGTGGACATTTTCCATTATCGATTTTTGTCACTGAAGCATATTGCCGCTCGTGCAGTGTTCTACTCGCATCCGGCGGGCTGGTTTCCTGATTTTACTCCTGCGATCTCGGATAACCCCAGGTATCCGGCGAGGCTGCTCGTCCATTCGCCACTCCAGGAACCAAACCTCAACAGGTGGCATGCGTATGCGCTGTGTGTCGTCTGGAAGGGCTAGCGGACGGTTTGTCTTCGCGACCACACGATCGGGACAAGTCGTACCACTTCCCGGCTACGGCTCATGGATTGCGGCGTACTTAAATGTATAACCAGCCGACCTCTCCCCTGCCATGGTTGTCGTGAACACCTGAAACCGTATACCAGACTTCCCTTACGACCTCGTGCATGATATTTCGGGCTCCTCGCGGGAAATCTACTGTTATGATATATATAATAATATAGCGTAAACACAGTTGTCGGTAAAACCCGATTCACCTTGCAAGAGAAAAGTCTTGGGGACCTTGAGACCGGCTTGCCATGACCTGACAAGGCAATTCCTTGATATTTGGACCTTAGAAGTCCATGGCAAGGCCCATGGCAAGACCATCACAATGATCCGGGCATTCTCAGAGAAGAGTTAGCCTTGCCGGGCCTTGCAGGGTCTTGCAAGGGCAGTTCGGAAATTTCCGACAACATCTATTATAGGACCGCTCGATACACAGTAATAAAGGCTCGTAGTAGGTGAGCAAGTAGTGTCATCCTTCCGCAGATCGTGATTCGTCGGGCATGGTTTCCCGCACTTCGTTGAAATGCTTCCGATGTCATCCGGCCATAATTGAATGCTTGGCAAAATGTTGGCTAATACTAATTCCTCCTTTCTTCGTCCCTTCATGTGCCTTAAGAACCCAGGCTCCGTATATTGGCATATACACGGAAGTTCGTGGATTTGCTCACATATTGTTGTATTGGCCGTGCCTCACGCATGTCGCGCTTATCGCGTAGTTTCTTCTTGAGAATATGATCGCGATCAGCCTCTATTACGATACTTGTACAGCAGGTCTGCAGCGCACTCGTGCTCACTCGGCGGGTCAGATGTGCTCCAAATATATCCACTTCATTTGACCGTGATTGCGAGAAAATGTTGGCTTGATGGGGATCAATTATCCCCTTGTGCTAGCTGTGAGCCTCGACAGGGTTGACACGGTTGACAACGTCGTAATGTAATATTCGAGAAGGACGCGGTGCGCTGGCGGTATGTAGGACTCCTACATGTAACGTGCCGCTGGCGTTTGCGCCTGTGAAGGTCTAGATATCGGCTCTTAGACTTCTTTGCATACACCAGGATTCCGGCGGGGCCGAATCCATGCCCCATGGAGCGTGTAACATTAACGCAAATGCATCACTAGTTTAGCGAGGCCATCTTCCTTGTCAAATATGCTAACATTAGACGCGCTGGTGGGAAATGAAGGGCGTGCGTGATAGGGATATCATAGCATCTTTCCCCGTCTCACAGTTGAACTAGGCAAGACTAACACGAATTAATGGCGCCCCACCATTTTTTTGAATTGAAGAGATCGGCTCCATTACAAGGACATCTTATTCACGTAACTAGGCATAGACGCAGTAAGAGGATGATGACAGCCACGGTAAAGAGGACGAATAAAATAAATATCTGGTGATAGGCTACAGAGCAAATGAAGAGCTGAAAACACTGACAAAGGTTATATACAGTTGTGTACTAGGCCGCATGTACCTGTGGCCAAAAAAGTATGATACTATTTGATGCAGTTACTCGAAAGCTGGTGGCAATGCTACACATGATGATACTCTATATGGGATGAATGCAATACGATCTGGCATGGACACTTCTCACCGTCAAAGGTCGTCATAGACAATAAGGCATAACAACGGGTATATTGGGAAACTAGGATCATGGAGTGATCACAGGCAACTGAGGAATGAGGAATGCCCCTCGAGTATCAGATGACCCCACGTTATTCGACATCGGCGACGATGTCGCAGAGCGGAGGCCGAATCCAGGCTCAAATGCCGAGAAGGGTGCGGCGGTCGACGAAGCCGCTGGATGCATCAGAGATTCATTCGACCGGTGCTGCCCGGGAAGAGACACATCACGGAGACTCCCTAGACTCGGGGAGTAGAAAGCTGACTGATCACCACCGACTGATGGCTGCGCAGGCCACATTCCCCGCATGGGCGACGGAGCTGTTCCTCTAGACACGGCTGATCCCATGAAAGCCCTCAGGTTCGAGGACTGACCTGCAAGGGACTCACAATTGCATGGCCCACCGTTTGCGGCGGGACAAGCGGGAAGATGCGAGAAAGAACCCAAACGCTGGCTTGGATGAGACATTGCGACGGCCTTTTCCGCTCCCCACCGTGACGATAACCCCTGGAGCAGGACATCAACGTTGTCCCCGGCTTGCGTCCCTCTACTCGTGTCTGACAACAGTGGAGGATAGGACATGCCAGCGAATGACATACGACGGTGGTCCTGTCCAGGTCCTGACAAGAGACTTCCGTCGAAGGATGGGTGAGGGAGCGATGCAATGGGCGGAATAGCTTCGGGGTAGTGGTCGTTACCGTATGTCCCGATGCCCATAGAACTATCTTTATATCGAGACTCTTCGTAGTTTCGTTGATGAAGTCCCATGCGGGCGTCGTACTCGAGGCCTAATGTTGACGGTAGTTGCAACTCTTCGGACGACGCCGGAGATGAGCTCGCATGCGAAGCTGGTGACATCTCCAAGCCAGAACTTGACCGGGGCGAGTCAAAGGGCAAGGAAGGCGAAGGATCGGTAGGATACCTCTGGAATCCGAGGAATGGGTCCGCATTGGACCCTTGGCTCTGCCATGACGGGCGACGACCTATAAAGGCCTTCAGTACTGCAACGGTAATCTTACGAGCACGCTCACCGTTTAAGTCCAAGGGAGAGTTTATGGAACTGCTACCTGGTAGCAAGCGGTTACCCATCATAGGTGAATCCGAATCGTACTAACATCGTTCGATGGTCCAGTCAGTGCCATTCATCGGGCGAAAAAGACGTTGTCGCTTACCTTGGATAGTTTCCTGTTAAGGTCTTCGCCGTCATCTTGTCCGTGTGACGACGCAAGCAAGACAGGTGTGGAGGAGTCGCCCGATGTAGCGGAAGTAGTGGCACGTCGTGATACGCGAGTCAAACTCTGATAGCGGTTACGACAGTGGACGGCAGGCCTTCCGGGCAGCATGGTAGAAATTATATTCCACTTCTTACCGTGGATCCTCCATGCGTCCATAAGGGTCTGGTCCTCTAGAGCAGACCACGGCCGCCTTGAGATAGACGGATCTAGTTTCTCTCTCCATCTCTTGGCACACTGGTCGTCGGTGCGGCCGTCAATTTGCCGCGCAACCTTCCACCATTGCAAGCCGTGCTCCTTAATTGCCTCCTTCAGTTTCGTATCCTCAGCCGCTGTCCATCGACCCTTCTTTAGCTGCGGATCCAGCGAATGAATCCAGCGTTTTCTGCAGCTCTTATTTGAGCGGCCTATAACACATTGCGTTCAAGATATATCTTAAGTCAGTACGAAGTTACGGGAGGGACAGTACGGGATACTCGCCGGGTAGGCGCTCTGATATCTTCTGCCAACTGTTCTTAGTCCCGACTGGAGACCAGACCGTCAGTACCGGCGAACTCGGAGGTAGTAACAAACGAAGGCTTACATTGAGCAACCGCCGCTCGAAGAATCTCATCTTCTTGAGGTGTCCATTTCTTCTCTGGTTTGGCCGAGGATGACATAGTTGTAAGGAGGTTAGCTCAGTTGCCAGTATAGATGGCCATGTTTTTATGCCATACGCGCCGTGCCTTCTTGACATGCAATCCGCCGGCAGTGGCTGAATCGCCGTTTGCCGTAAAGTGTCACCTGCCGCTCACCTAAAAGGGACTCAGGTTCATCAGTAGGATCATGCTTCGGATCATGACAAACACCATGACAAACTGCGTTACCAGGCTAGCTTGCTTTTCCCACTGCTCGGATGCCCCATTGCAATGACCATTGACCACAAGTCGCAGACGCTGTCACTAACATTTCACACAGCATCAGCATGTTTGGAAGTGAAACCACTGTGCTGAGCGTCGATAGCGCTGTGTGAGTAGTAACAAGCGCACACGGCATGCGCCCCTCTCACCGACGACGCTAATCAATCAAACAACAGCCCCACCGACGCCCGAATACGTCTCGAGACCGCTCCGTTCGGAGAAGCAACGTGCTCACTGCGTGCCAATATGCCGCCTGGGCTATACATACCGACCACGACAGTAGACATGGGAGAGTATTCACGTGCGTGACGTTACTGCAAAGTCCCCCTCTCTCACGACCCGTACAGCAGTATCTATCTAGTTATGTACTAGGTTTCAGATGAACAAAAGATTACAGTCAGTATCTCCGCAGATTGTAAGACAAGTTGACAAACAGAATAAAGAGCGATCCAGCTGAGTGAAGCTGATGTGGCATGTGGGAAAGTAAAGTGCGGGAAAGCAAGATCTGGATCGTCGGGCTTCTCAGAAGGCCGAAGCGCAACCAATCTTCAGGCACTTCATTGAAGTCCCTCGTATAAACAGCCGCGGGGTTCAATAAGGGCGCTGCTCGCTTGCGGAGGGTTCACAGGCATGGCTGTTGAAGGCACTCGAAAGATTTGCACTCTCATTAGTGACAGTTTTCGCGACATATTGGAAACGTGTTTGGTCACCGTACTTGATAGAACATCGGTATGGCGACTAGCGTTCACATAGCTGTCCTGCCGTATCAGCAAGGTTATCAGTCCTGCTGTTTGACTCGATGCTGGTCTCGCGTTTCTCGGGCCGCGGCGTTGTGGCGATGTGGGTACTTCATAGCGCTGCGACCTCAAGCCATGTAGTCGATACCCATCACGGCCACAGCTCAGACTGATCTGTTGCTAGTGGGTTTGTCGAGAAGGGCGAACTGAACATTCGGTGATTTTATGCGTCCGGCCTACTCTCTTGACCTTGATTCATGATATCTTCGAGTCCGTCGACGTCATGAGAAGGCTTTGTGGAATGGACGCACTCGCGGAGATGCCATGGCCCAGATCATCTCCCATATGTCGACACGTCAGGCATCCGAGGCAGTCTGGAATTCAACAAGATAAGTATTCGTCTTGAGCGCCGGAGCTTCCAGATTACAGGGGCGACATGTTTCAATTAGGGCTACAACCACCGCCGAAACCACGGTCCTAAATAGCCCCGCTGCGCGTATCTACTGCCGGCCATTGTGATTGAGACAGACCTCACCGATCAGGACGTGGCCTGAGTGCCAGATGACCGACTCTGTTAACTGTTGCGAGTATGTAGGCGTACTAGACTCCTCTCCAATATCTAAATGAGGGTCAATCGCCCCGCTGCATCAGAAAACCCAAACACGTGACAGGGATGCTAGTAACAAGCGCAAACTATTCGGTCGTACAAGGTGAACTTGGCTGCGCACGTTACCCGACGAATGATCGTAGATGTGGATCACTGGCAATCTGCGCTATACAACACAAAGTAAGCGTCTTCAGCGTAATCGGAGGTACTTACTGTGCATGATCTTTCTGCGCCGCTACGACTCGTACGCGTATGTATGCGCATCAGCACCGATGGAGATAGAGGATTAGAGCTTGTCCCCGACTCCGCGATACCCCTCACTCGACGGAAGAGCAGCTGTTTTCATCTCAGTTTCATTCCAATGGAACTCGAACGATGTGCGGGAAGTGCCGAGCATAGAGTTGGATGGTCCTTTTGGGCGTTTCGCTCCATGGCATCCACCGATGTATTTTTGGAAGCACCATGAAGTGGTGTATTCTTGCATTTGGTCGCGCCCCACACCGTGCTTTGACACTCTCCTTGATGGGGCAAAACACTCGGCTAGGCCTCAACTGCTTAGCGCAGATTTTTCGTTGATAGGTTGCCTAGGCGTAAGTGTCTACTTTGTTCCCAGATAATTAATGTATCTTGAATCAGAAGCACTAAGCTGCTGTAACTAGGCATCGTATGCACTGGCTTATGGTCAGGAGTGTCGCCGAACTATACAGCTTAATGCCACTCCTGTTCATAACGATGGTCCGAGATTACGGACACCTCAGACCGACGCGGATAGCTGGTACCGTCAGTCTCATATTGCGCTCTGCTAGTTCGTAATAACTTAGATGGACGGTCGGTATCCGCCTTAATTGCCGTATGCTTGGAAGCCTTACGAGAGGGGCGGCGATATGTTCGCGCCTGTGCGAATCACAGGAGGTCCGACTCTCCGAAAGCGTCCATCCCTTGCTCTGTTGATGCGCCGGAGCGGGATATTGTATTTTCAGGACATTTGTGAAAACGGCGGCGCGGTCCTCGAAGCCCGCTCATGACTCATAACTCATGAGCTAGCGGGTAGGCTTTCGAATTGTAACCGACGCGTATCCAAAGTCTTACAAGACGAAGTCAGCCTTACTCTTCGACGTTCTTGCCGATACTCACGTATTATTAGCAGATACATTAGACTACTAGCTCGAGGTCTATAACTTTAAGAAGACGCCACCATCATGATTAGACTGCTCAGCCACTCACGAACGAGAGCGCCGGCTTAGTCTTCGTCGTGGTAAGCCGTCCGAACTAGCTGATGAGATGCGTATAACGCGAAGGCAACACCTGCCAGGGTCCGATGCTGAAGGCCGCTCTACTCGGCTCTTGATTCTTCCACGTGGCCTGTCTCTGTTCGGCTGTGCTTTACAAAGTCTTTGGTTCTCCAAGTCCGGTGGGGAGCAAATAATCTCTTGAGCTGGCACCCCTGCATCTACCGGGAACTAAATATCAGCGCTTGAACGCCTTCCTCCATGAAGCCGACTTTGCCTGGGCTATGTTCCTGAAGACGTCGATCCTCTCAGGAATGATCCGTGTCCGCGACCTGACCTGGACTCTGCTATTTTTTTCTGGTGATTCCCATGCTCGAAATATCGTCATTACAACAAGCTCCCGATTTTGCTCTTCTGCTCCCTCATCTGAAGTGGATAAGCGTCAGTTCGGCTGGTGTTATCGGATACCGCTCGCTCATCAACTCACCCTGTGCGTCTACAACTGTGGTCGTAGGATCGTTTCCGGACGTTGGAATTTTGAATCCTTCGGGGACCTCTCAGCGAGGCTACACACCTTCACGTCCTGCGTCTTGCACTTATGAGTGGCAAATGTCTCTGCTTAGGCGTCACGCATCTACTGCTGCATCTTAGGACTCACGCACGTTTTTTATGCTGGAGGGTGGCGTTCATTCATCAGTGCGTGTACTATCAAGACGGAATGACGTCTGAGGGTTCTTGAGTTGCTCTTGTATGCACGACAATTAGAATATTATCGATGACGTGGCCGATACTTGTTCTTCGCCAACTTCGCGATCCAGGTCCACCCTCGATCCGGAAATTCCAGACCGAGTGAAAGCACTGACCCTCAAGCGAACCTTGGAATCCTTCGAGCTCTTCTGAGCGAGGCTACCCACCTTCACGTCTCCGTCTTGCGCTTCAGAGTGACAAATGTCTCACAAGCATTTACTGCTGCATCTTAATACTCTCACGCACGATTTCTATGCTGGTGGATGGCTTTCATTTGTCAGTGAGTGTACTATCAAGACGGAATGACGTCTAAGGATTCGTGAGTTGCTCTTGAATGTACGACAATCGGAATATATTATCGATGACGTGGTTCGGACATTTGTTCTTCGCCGACTTCGCGATCCAGGTCCACTCTCATTCCGGAAATCCCAGACCGAGCGAAGTATCCGCAATGGCCTTGAAGCGATTGGCTTGCTCCCATCCTCGATAGAGTATAGCCTATTCGAAGGCCGTGTCAAGGCCGGAGTGTATACAAGTCAGGTCGATGATCCCTCCTGCCTTCTAGTGCTAAATGAAACCAATGGCTACACTGGGGTAACAAATTGTGCGGGGCCGACATGTACATGGACGAACGATTTCTAGCGCCTTGGCTGCGACCGACGGAACGATGCTGCCCCCGTCGGCTTTAAAGCACGATCACGGATCGCATCACAGCACCTGACATGGGGTATTGATGGCGTTACGGAAAATAATCCAGTCCTAGACCTAGTATGTATCGTTTCGCTTCATTCCTCCTGTTCATCAGGCCGTTCTGAAACGCGCTGTTGTCGTATAATATGTCCATATGGCATATTGTGATCTGGAAGACCAAACTGCGCGCACAGCATTATTATTATATTGGTGGTTTCGCACACGTACAATACTGATATCGCGTTCGGCTTTCGTTCGTTAGGTTATCTGACATCTTCCACCGTGGTCTATTTTCTCGAGTGTCTGGGCCCTGGTATGAACCATGCAGTTCCGTCCTACGAAGTGCTTCTCACAGCATGGAAGTGGAAGATCTTCGACGCTTAGAAGTGTGTCCACGCAGCAGGATGCACTGACGTATGGGCGCGGCGACGGACAACCAGACGGAGCATTTCATCTTGGGCGTTCCAGTCGCGGTGGGATCGGTCTCGAAGCCTGTCAAAAGCGGATAGATTACAGATCTCGCGATGATATGCCCCAGTGCCAGCAGGCTTCTTTGCTTCCGCTCAGTCACGGGGATGCCTGGAGCGTTGTTGAGCTCGCGGAGCTCAATTTCGAGGGTGTGGCATGGGCGTACAGTATGCATTGGATTTTGTAAAAGCGAGATAGATGCGCGGCTCCGGGGGCTGGATGTTATCATTTGGACGCCGGTCAGCCCGGTACTCCATTCGCTGATAGCCGGTCAGTCTAAAGTACGCTTAAGTTGGACTATACCTGTAGCGCTAGAGTGATTACGGCGGCGTGCCTGTGTAGACTTGTCCCGGCAGGTGTGAGCATGTGAGAGAACGAGAAGCTCGTGAGCTCATCGCCCTGCCCGAGCCAACATGACATGACTCCGACTGAATGATAGACTGGCTGCGTGCGAGAAATCGCGACAGCCGCAGCTCGGCATGAAACGATATTGGAAGTATATTTGGACCGCCTTTTCCAGATTTCCAGGTGAGATGATCGCCCGTATGCAAGTCTATTGAGCACCAGCATGGAGGACAGACAATACTGTGCAGCTTGGACACTTGGCCCAGCACGGATACGAAACAAATAAATCGAACAAGTTCCACTCCGCAGCGCCAGTGATGTTTCGAGCAAGAATTGACTCACTCGTCCGCCACTGCCAACAAAGTGTTTGTGACAGTTGGCGCCTTGCGGTGGCTGTCGGGTACTTCCGTGCTGATCAGATTAGATACTCTTTTGGACGTATCGAGCCGGCCCTAAATCTGCAGCCGGTTCGGCCGATGGGTTGCCGATGGACGTTGTCTCCCGATATGATCTCGCACGTGCCCTTAATAATCTAATCAGATAATTCGGCCGACGCCGTGATTCGCACTCACACTCAAGACGCATCCTCCACTGCAACCTCTTCCTCTAAATTTGACCGCTCAAAACCCGCTGGACACCAGAATGCAACCGTAGTGTCTTACAGGTTTTTATTCCAGTGAGTATTTATTTATTACAAGTCACATGGGCCCGGATTCAATTTTGCGGCAGGCATTGAATTTAAAGGTATGGCGAAGATGACTGATAACTGTGGCGCTGTTCTTATTTCGTCCGAGCAGCCCTGGTACTCATATACCTCCATCTGTAATCCCGTGAGCAACCTCAACGCCTACGCCGTACCGGGGTGAGGATCTCAATATATATCTCCTCTTGACGTACGACGCCATATTTTCCATGTCATTTGCGCAGAAGTCAGAGAAGAAGTGGACGGAGGAGGAAGATGAGGTCCTCAGGGCAGCCGTAGCGGAATATGGTAGTAAGCTCTCCCTGTAAGATCGACAGTGATCGACAGACTCACTTGTTGCGTCGTTCAGAAGGGGCGAAGATCAACTGGCAAAAGATATCAGACTGCTTACCTGGTGAGCAGCGCGCGAATCTCGCTCAGTAGTCCGGCGCTTGGAGGATGTGATGTTGATTCCTCCATGAGCTACTAGGTCGCTCGAACAAGAGCTGCAGGAAGCGATGGATTCACTCGCTGGATCCGACGCTGCGCAAGGGCCGCTGGACGGCTGCGGAGGACGCCGTGCTCCTGGATGCCGTCGCGATGCATGGCCAGAACTGGTCCAAGGTCGCGCGGCACGTTGACGGGCGCACGGACGACCAGTGCGCGAAGCGGTGGCGGGAGAACCTCGATCCGGGAATATCGAGGGAGCCGTGGACGCCTGAGGAGGATCGCACGCTCCTCGAGGCGTTGAAGATGCACGGACAAAAGTGGAACACTATTTCTACGCTGCTTCCCGGGCGCGCGTCGGTGCACTGCCGGAATCGGTACAGCCGGCTGCGCCGCGCTCGGGATACCGTTTCGTCCCAGCAGGAAGGCTCAAGGGCTTCCTCGCCATCCGGGCGATCATCGCCCACTGATCCATCGTCTTCTTATCCCAATAATCTCGTACGTTCTCTATTCAATTGCTAGGGCATTAATTTGAATGAAAGCCATGATCCGTGCTAGATTGACAGCAGAAGCAAGAGATTGCCCGATCAATTACTGCGACTCAATGTCGATACAGGGGCTTCCACGTCGCGAAGCCCGGGGGCGGGATCCATGCCGAGTGCATCGTCGAGCGAGATGACCAGTATGTCTCCTCTGTACGACGTTCCCGTGACATCCACGGCCGGGCTCAACCTCAATTTATCTCCAACAACACCCACTTCCCCACACCATTCCGGAGCTCCAACACACTCCCACTCACAGTCACACCATGCCCAGCCCGAACTCTCGAATCGACTAATAGAAGCGTTCTTCAACGACAACACGCAAGTACGAAATCGAGAAGGACGCTGGTACCCTCAGCCCGGAGACGACATCTTTCTGTTCAGCACATCCCAAGAGGAAGAGTTCATACGCAACATGCAGCAAGAGCAGTCGTACGTCCGCGGCGTGAGCATGAGCCACATCCCCTTTTCCTCGACGAGCGTGCCGAATCCGGGCAATCGGGGTTTTGATGCTGGCCGCAGCTACATGACGAACATACCGCCGCCGTATTATGGCGCGTACGTGGATGATGGCATGGGTGGCTTGCTCGGTAGCGTGGACGTGACGCCACAGGAGTATCTCGCACAGGTCCAACAGCACGTTGGATATCCGACCTCGCACCACGACAGGAGTCGCTACAGCCACCCGAGCCCATCGATCGTCCACCACCAAGGCTCATGGCCCGTCCCTACACCGTCGCATGAGGGGTACGCCCAGCAGCCACGGATGCCATTCGAGATGCCGGCGCTCGACTCGTCGAACGAGGCGCTGAACCTCACGACGCTGTCGACGTGGCTGTCGATGACGCTCCAGCCGAACGATACCACGCCGGAGGTGTCGGGGTCGACGTCGCCCGGGTCGAGCGAGACGTTCGAGTCGAGTCCGTCGCCGGCGGATGATGATGGATATTCGACTGTACATGATCGCTGAGGGGATTGTGTCTCTACCTGGAGTTGAGTGCGCTGTTGTCTACGTCCGTGGCTGCGTCCCACACTCTTACTGTACGCGAAGAGGTCAAAACGTATACGCCGGGTACCGTGATACAGTATGCATTATTTATCCGGATTTCTTTCGCGAACAGTGTATACTGTATTCTACGATATTCATGAACGCCACGATACGTACAGTGCATTAGTATGTCTCTGTTGTATTCCTAAAAGCTCACAGTACTCGCGCCTCCTCACTCATACATACATACGCACTGGGAAAGGATGCGCTTATTCTTTACTCTGAGGTCATACAGTACATGCACATGGGCGGTGTTTACTGACATCATACTATAGATCGCCGTCAAGTGCCTGGCCCGTCCTTCGAGCACGAAGCAATGCCTCGTATCTATCTCACCGTATCTATCTCGACAAACGTCACCGTATCTATTCCAACAAACATCACTTTCTTCTCGAGGGCCTCGAACACGGTCTGATCTTCCCTTGCCATAATATTGACGACCGTGTACGCGGAATTCAAAATATGCGACTGCTTCGCAGACCCTAACGACGCCAGGCCTCCAGGCTATGACGCGCCTTCTCTTCGAAGCTGGCGAGGATCTGCGCGTCCGCTTTCGCTCGCGCACCCAGCCAGCCTCTTGAGAGATCGATGATCTGTGATACGTCGTTGCGCATGGTGAGGAGGGCCGCCCATGAGAACGAGGCGGCCGACTTTATCCGGATGGTCAGCTGCGCATCGATATCTCCCCTAGTTAACTGAAGATCCGGTTTATTTCAGAAGCCAGCAAGTCGAGTCGTAGTCGTAGAGAATGCGAGTGCGATCGAGGAAGGTGGGTGATTGAAGGTGGGTGATTGGAGCGTCGTGGACAAACAGGATGCGTCCGCCCCGACGTGAACTTCGACGTATATTTCCTGCCTAGAAGGGAGGGTAGGTCGCCAAATCCTGTCGACTTTTGCTCTATGAATCTGGGACGCTGCGGTCAGACAGGACACGACTTACTTTATGAACCAAGACGCTGATTTCCGTTCATACGTATCATTCTAAGGACTTGAGGAATGCGGGTGCTCATTACAAGCTTAAGTTCTGTGTTGCTCCACTAAGTAACCGTGACGAGGAAGCGCTCGATTCTTACGCAAATCTCTGTTCATTTGCATGCATCGGAAGGAAGAGGTGGTGCATCAGAAGTTGATATTTGTGTGTTGCTGGGGTTCGAAGTCGCGTCTCCGGCGAATTGTCTTTGCGTGTTTGATGCTCTTTGGCTTTGGTTTGCTTCTAAGACGATATTTCGATTTTCATGATGCAGGGACCGATCGGAAATAACCTCGAACTCCAAGAAATCCCCGAACCAATCTCGAAACTGATATAAACAAATAAGCAGACTGACCGAAGTAAGAATTGACTAGCCTTAGGTAGGAGATTCGAATGCACCATGGATCAAAACGAATACCTATTAAGTAAAACAAGTCCTCATACACAGCCATGGTTTCTTGGTATACATATTCGAGCTTCGTCTCTCCAGACCAGATGTGCTTGAACATCTACCTCAGCAGAATGAATGATCTAGGCTGAAGTTGCGATTGAGTTCGCAGGTACTATAGGAAAGCTCGGCAGCAAAGCTGTGATATCCATGATTAAGATCACAATGCTATTCGCACATTATGCAAGTTCGGGAAATAAGGAAGGAAGCACAGTTTCACAACAGCCGGAGAAGACGAAGTCTGCTCGCTCGTCTTTATCGCTGGGGTCCAGATTGAAGACGGCAACCTTGCCGCCGTGCCGCTGGACGCGGTAAGCGTAGGTGGAAGCCGGGCGCACCTGGGAATGAACAGTGTGCAGGCGTGGAAAGCGCGGTGGACAAGAGACGTACCGTTGATGACGTGCCGATGACGAGGCACATGTCCGCCTTGTAGACGATACTGTTGATCTCGTCGAGATGGTACGGCTTCTCGCCGAACCAAACAACGCCCGGGCGCGCGAGCGCACCGCAGGCAGGGCAGCGCGGAAGGTCCTCCGCGGGAATGTTGACCTCTCTCGAGCCCGCGTCGTGGTAGTCTGTAAAGAGGGCGTCAGCAGTACCGAGCGCAGGGGAAAGGGGATCCGTGCGGTCCTCCGCGCAGTAGTCGCAGGCGGTGCACTTCACATCGTAGATTCTGCCATGCATCTCGAGGATACAGTTGGGGAAAGTAGCGCGTTTTCCTGGGCCATCCGAGGCAGAGACGGATTCGGATGCAAGACGCTCGGTGAGCGAGTCCAGGGCAGCAACTGAGAGGCGGTCGACGTTTTGCGTTACGAGGTGGAAGGTTTTGGCGGCCGGGGCGACTTTCTTGAGGTACGAGGGCACGGACATCTTCGCAATAATTTCATGCGCAGGGTTGGGCTTCGCCTTCAATGCTCTACGAGATAGGTCAGTAGCGAATACACCAAAGAAGTACTGAGGCTCCCAACTTGGTCCGGCGATAATGGTAAAACTGCCAAACTAGAGAAGGATTCTCGCTGAATGCCTCAGGTGTGGCTAGAGCAGTGGCGTCCAACGACCGCCACATGCCACCACCATCACGAAAGGTAGGAATGCCTGGCCGACGTTTAGTCGGAGCCTCGAGTAATTAGTTGAGTACTTCCTTACCCGAGGCTGCAGAAAGGCCCGCTCCTGCAATGACAACGATGTGCTTGCTGTTGCGAAAGGCCTCCCGGAAAGCGTCGGCGGGAGTTGAACCTGACATAAGTTCTCGGAACCGAACGAAAGTTGATTGGATGCTCAACGTTCAAACCCGCGTTGAGACCACCTCGATGGCACTTTAGACGCAAGTGCCTCACGTCTGAAGTACACCGAAAAGTTCCAGTGGCGGGTCTTGAAAGCCTAGTTGCTCGTTGTCCCTAGATTCTAAGCAGATCCTGCTGGCTAAACGGGCAAAACAGGAAGTTAACTACACCGCTTATCCTCAAGCACGGACGTTACGCGGGGTGTTACTCTCAGGTATAGTAATGAGCGGAGCTTGAATTGAGCACAGCAATGTCATGTGACGTTCCAGAGGTTCATCGGGATTTTGTCAATATAATTGTCTTTGTACTTGCTACGTGAGAGGCTAGCTAAACTGTAGTAGGCAGCTTGATGCTTTTTTGGGCGAAAACCGCTGATGGTTTCCCGGCCCGAGTCTGAAGTCCTGGAGGTGAGGCAGTGTTGTGCCGGTTCGCAACTAGTTGACGTCGGTTGACGAAACCGTCAACTGGGCAACTAGTTGACGCCCATTTTTGGTCACCAAACCGGGCAACTGTGGCGCTGGTTACCCACGGCCTATGTATTGCCTCGAATAACACAATAAAGTGTATTATATACCTAGCATAGCATGTGTAGACTCCTAGACTCGTCACCAATCCAGCACGCAATGCACGTGTCTTCTCGAAAAGACAGGAGAGAAGGAAGACGCGAGCTTGCGAGCGGACTGGGCCAATCCGGCGGTCACACAGCCTAGGGTCACACGGTGTTTGCCGCCAAGCGTGACAATGGACTTGGCGAAATTTCGCTCAATCACTCTTGAATCTGGTGTCACATGAGTGTTGCATGAAGGCACTCCTCTCGGTACTTTCTCTGTCATTACTCTATGTACTATATTAGCAATTCTCAATCCAATGTAACTATAAATGTGTCATTTAAGATTGTTCAACATCTGTGCATTCACCGAACACATCAAAAGGACCCTCCTTGTCCTCGCTGTTGCACTCCTCGAGACGGTATCAAGTGCCAACCGAGTGTTGTGTGGCATTCAAGCTCGAAATACAAGAGATGCTGCAAGTACAGGAGCTGGATCCCGAACTGCTATATAATATGGCCAGATGAACAGACAAATCAATAGATGGAAATATAGTAATAATTCAATCAGTCTGCCATAGTGTACCTGTTAACAAAGAATGGAAACTGGAAGTGCTACTGCTAACGGTGTTGAATTTTGTCTAAGTCTGAACATACATTTGGCGCAATGTCACGCCACTCACCAAAATACCGTTGAATTGGCCCAGCCGCTTCGCAAGTCGACCGAGTTCTGTGAGAGGAGCTTCAATTGAGAAGTGGCGAGCCTATGCAATAGAGGGCTCGCGGAGAGCTGGACAGGAGCAGCACAGGGTATGCCATCTCAATGTACTGAATAAAAGGCATAAAATAGGCACTATTGACCAGTATTGATGCACCATTTTGACTGCATTTGAAAGACCACTACTATTCTAATATATAAGAACAATTATATATGTCTTTCTGTAATTGTACGAGCATCACAAAGGGCAGACATCAATAATGCATCTTCAGCCACCCACTTCTATAATTAGTATAGTGGCAAGGTTCGGTTCATGGGAAGAGTTGTCCAAAAATCTTGGTTGTCCAAACCATAGTCAACTAGTTCTAAAGTTGACGTGTAAACTGAACCTCGCAGACGCCAACCAGCACAACACTGAGGTGAGGGATGTGTCAGTGAGTGATGATTCCCGAACCATAGACTGCAGAGCCAGACCCCAGCAAAGGATGGAAGGTCAGCAACCTCAAGAGGGAAGGGCAGGTGGCAAAAAGCTTTTCGAGATGGTTTTGAGGCTCCTGAGGCTGGCGGAAGTGGTCATCCTCTGAAGAAAAGGCCATGTGTGGACCATTTCCACATTCGTACAAAGACTATGTTCTATGTTTACACTTGTGCCTTGCTACACCATAGACCTGTGATCTTTGTACTTGCTACGTGAGAGGCTAGCTAAACTGTAGTAGGTAGCTTGATGCTTTTTTGGGTGAAAACCACTGATGGTTTCCCAGCCCAAGTCTGAAGTCCTGGAGGTGAGGGATGTGTCAGTGAGCGACAATTCCCTAATGGTAGGAGTCCGATGCAACAACATGTTGAGTGAACGTTGAAACTCCTGAGTGGTAGGAGTTGGAGAGGGCAACTCACATTAGCGTACAGGGGGCATTGTGTAGTGGACAAAATGCTCGTGCACTTCAGGGACAGCTTGGATGTATGGTGCAAGGATTTGTGCATGTTTGCGGAGATAGAGTATGAAGGCATCACTTGCCCACCGACCCTTAACCTTCACGACATTGAAAGGAACACCACATAAGAGGTACTCAAGTGTCACGCCAATGCGTATGCCATGGCCTTGGAGGGGGTCGATGCCAGCAGCACGGGCTGCCTTTGAGAGGCATTGGATGAATGCAGCTAGGGTAACCAGGGTCAGGAATATGGCGCAAGCAATATTACACAGCAGCATACCTTTAGTGAGGGGACAATGTCCCTTTTGATGCCGATAGGCAAAAAGCAGCCCATCTGATGGTGGTGCATTCATGCTAAGGTGATTTTGAAAGGCAGCATCTGGATCCGTGGAGCTGAGCTGCTTGGCCCAGCAGATGTCTTTGCCATCTGGAGCCATTTTAGTCTTGGGAATGAAAAAGACAGTCTCGGCGAGGCCATTGCGATCAATCTCAACTTGCACATCCCGGACCTTGACATGAACTGCTGGGTCAAAAGACTGCAGGCTGCGCATGGTGAGTTCACCCACTCGCACAGCAGAGTAGAAGCAGGCAGTGAGGCAGGTGAAGACTGCAGCATCCATGTGGTCAGTGAGGATGAGGTGTGATCGCAACTGCGACATGAGCATGGGAGTGTATGGCAGGTGCTTCTTCCTCTTTGATGAGGCATGCATGATGGCGGACGCAGCCTGAAGTAGAGCATCTAGCTCGTCTCAGTTTACGGACCATGACAGGCCATGAAGAATGTGCCAAGCATGGATGCTGAACACATAGTTTGTGAGAGTTTGGCCCGCATAGGACCCAGCCAGCAATGCAATAAAAGACGATAGGAGGACTTGGCTAGTCGGAGCTCACTGAGCCTCGGTGACACCAGCATTATCACAGAAGACATGGAAGAGTAGCAGACCTGTCCTGTAACATTCCGCTGTGCTGCTTGACCAGGCATGGTGCAGCACATCAGTTATCCACTGGATGTCACTAGACGAGAAAGGCAGTGGAGCACCATCATCATCTACCAGAGCATGAGAACAGGGTGGATGCCATAAGTGGAGATGGTCCTGTGCGAGGCAGTGGGGCTGCAAAGGTGACACCCGGGGGGCAAGGCCATGCCGATAGGGTCGTGGTGGAGAAGCAGGGCCTGAGGATGGCAGAGCTGCAATCAGGTGGGCATTAATCCCACCAGTAGCGCTCATCATTGAACAGGTCACTGGCATCGCACTCGAAGCTGCAGTTGATGTCTGCCTGGCGTTGATATTCACTGGATGGGATTGACTTAGCCATTGCTGTGGGCAGGCATCTGTAGGCAGCCAGAGAGGCTTCCGTGGCATGTGGTGGATCATCAAAGTTGAGGATGAGGGCTGACAAGGCTGGCAGAATGGAGATAGCAGGAAGGAGGTATTGGGAGGGGGGATAGATGGCACGGGAGGGGCCATCTGCTGGATTGTGCTTGCTGGCGACATAGCGGGAGTGGATGCAGCTGTTGGAAGAGGCAAGGTGCAAGTGGATGTGGTGGAAAACTTTGTTGACTTCTCGGTTGTGGCTTCGCCCGTTCTACCAGCCTTCAACGACACCCTTGTTATCACTGAAGATGAGGTGATCAGACTCTGAGGGGAACATGTGGGTGAGGTAGTACACCACGAGTTCAAAACTGACTGCCTCCGCCCACCTGATATTGTGTTGTGCCCCACCTCGCTAGCCCGGTAAGAGCCGCCAGGCCCACCACTGGCCGCTGATGACAATAGTGATGCCAACACCAGAGCTGGCATCAGAGTATGCACCAATGTCTGAAACATCGACGGGACCAGGGATGGGGTGAGAGAGGGTCTTCGACAAGGTTGCTTTCCACCATTCGAGGTCGTCGGCAGTTCTGGCTGGTGGGGTGCACGGCTTGTGAGGACTGTCGTGGAATATCCTGAGCATGGCCTCCAGCTTGGTGAGGTAAGATTGCCCTGCAGGGACAATGCTGCATGTGTGCAGCAACTTCCCATATAGCTTCTGGAGCTCCTCCAAGGTGTGGGTATGAGTTTTCTGCCAATCTGTGATGGCCGCCAGGTATTTTGACTGCTTCTTTGTGGTGAGGGAGACCGTCCTTGCCTCCAAATCCCAGAGGAAACCCATAAAAGGACAAGTTGAGCTAAACGGGATGTCCTTACTCGGTTCCCAGGGGATTCGCAGCTTTGACATGATTGCATCAATATTGGCAAAGCAGTAGGAGAATCTCCTATCTGTGGCTGACTGAGGTGAGCAGCCTGAGAGGTCCCGAATGGGGAAGGCCATATCTTCAATAAACTGATCCACCCAACCATCTGGTAGTGTGTTGCCACAGAACCATATTCTCCCACCATTGTGTAGGTGACCACCATTGGCCTGGATGCAAGCATGCCACTGTGCTCGCTTTTGATTGTACTCATTAATATGCTGCCGTAAAATGTGAATGAATAGATGATTGTCCACCCATTTCATGAGGGGTCCAATCCCACTCCCATGCAGGATGTCAGCCTCTGCGTCAGCCACGTTGCCATAAACACCAGCTGCCAAGCTAAGCCCAAACATATTGCAGGTGTCAATTGTGAAAGAGTCTGGACTGGAAAGATGTACAATGGCCCCTGGCCATTGGGATGGTGCCAGCAGAACCATCTGGTAAGCCTCTGCAACATCTCGGCAGGCCACTTGCAAACCAGGTGGGAGGTGCCATAGCAGGAGTGATACAGCAGTGAAAGTTCCCCAAGTGGATGGGTAGTTGTCAGAGTTGATCGCAGAGTTGATTGAGGCATGGAAGAAGGACAGAGACTGGGGAAAGGACAGGTTTTGGACCAGCCAAAACTTGTTTGGCTTATGTGGCTTTGGAACCAAGGATAGTGGCGATGACTGAAATGGGCCGATAAGAAGCTTGACGCTAGCTCGAGACAAGGGTCTGATGTAGCAGCCTCATTTGAACTCATGTTCAATGATAGCTGCAAAAGCGATGGGGTGCAAATCAATTGCTGGTGAATTGGGAGGAGCAAAAGTCGAAATGATTGGTCGAACGCCAGCATAGAACCTGAAGCGAATTGAGTTGGGAATGTGGGGATAGTGTTCCAGAAGGCTGAAATGTCCAAGAATGTGATCCCAGATGTCGGCACAGAGGGGTGTGACTGTGTGCTTACACCTCTGCTCGAGGGCAGACCTGAGCTCCATGAGATTGCGACCCACATCTGGAGCACTTGTGGAGTGAGCTTGGGTGCATTGTGGGTGTGTGGCAACCTGAGGGGAGCTGCCAGTCCATGCAGAGGACATGGCCTGAGGGGTTTGAGAGAAGGCCATTGGGTTCTCAGCAGCAGTGGGGGTTCTGTCCATCCCAGGTCTTCATTGCCTGGCAGTGGTGAACATTGTGAGGTTGCCTGCTGAGGCAGAGGGTGCAGACTGACAGGTGGCAGGAGGCTGTGCCCTGTTGAAAATGTGCTCCCTGCCCCTCAGGTGTGATGTGGGTGACGGGGAGGCAGAACGGTTGCAGGCGTGAGGGGGGGCTTGTTGACTGTACCTGTGGCTGCCTCTCCTGCTGTCGTGTCCCTCAGAGCTGGTAGGGATGGTGCGGTTGAAACTGGGTGTGGTCAATCGCGGGTGTGGGTGCAGGTGCGAGGCAGGAAGGGATGGAGGTGCAGCGCAGGCCCAGCGTGGGTGCAGTGCAGGTGCGAGTGCAGTAGGTGAAGGTGCAGGTGCAGGTGCGGGTGCGCCAGAGTGATGGAATTGGTATGGGGCAGAAGTAGGGGAGGAGAGCTTGGTTAGATACTGCGGGTGGTGAGAGAGTGCAAGGGTACATACGTGGACATAGCCTCCATTCGATACTTGTCCCATACCTCCTCCATGATAGCTACCAGGAGCCGATCATTAATGGTGGTGATGTTGTAGCCTTCGCTGTGCTTCAAAGTGTCATGCCAGTGCCGCCGGATCTGCGCTTGGTAAGTTATCAGCACTGTCTCACTGTGCGGCCTGCTGCAGTACTCGTGGTTGGTGAGATTCCAAAACAGGTTGGTGAGCACACCATGGTGCTGTGTGTCCCATCCCACACTTTCCATTTCAGCAAGCATGCCTGTGAAGCCCATTTCCATTTGCTGCCAAGAGAGCTTGTCATTGGCGATTGCTGCCTTGGACAGTTTGTGCGCTGTGATCGGGCGCAGCACCAGGACATCCTCTTCAGTGGCAAGACCGAAAGTGTTTCAGTGGTCAATTGCGCAGAGGACAGAGCATCTAGGCAGCTCTCGGTGGTGAAGTACCAGAGCTTGATGTATTTGAAAGCCTCGAGTTTGTGAGTTGCAAAAGCCGAAGGGCGGGGCAGAGGAAATCCGGGGCAGCGTGACTGGGGTCGAAAGGAGCGAGGGTGGCCTTCTTACGATCCACGGTGGTGTTAGTGGTGTCAGGAATTGCAGTGCCATCATTGTTGCCTTGTTGTGCTCGATCTTCTGCCTGCTGGGCAGCCCAAGCTGCTTTTGCAGCATCGTTTCTGACAGACCAGGCACAAGACAGCTCCTCAGCAATGGACTGGTCAGAGACACCACGGTGGCTTGCAGCAGTGGCATGAATGACTGTGAATTCCTCACCTGAGTAGTCTGGGCAAATTTGAATGGAAGGGTCGTGTTTGATTCTGTTGGGCATTTTGATGGAAGAAAGTACTGATGCAGATGTAGAGTACACTGAATAGGATAGTGAGGAGTAATGTAAATTAAGAGAGTGTAGAATAGAGTGCCAAAAAGCTTTTTGAGATGGTTTTGAGGCTCCTGAGGCTGGCAGAAGTGGTCGTCCTCTGAAGAAAAGGCCACGTGTGGACCACTTCCGCATTCGTACAAAGACTATGTTCTATGTTTACACTCGTGCCTCACTACACCATAGACCTGTGAAATAGTCAGTGGGGATGGGCAAGTCTGGGTTACGGCACATACACTTATGTAAGCCAATTGTGGCGCTAAAGTGACCAATGCCACAACCACCTTGCTTCGAGTGAAACCTCAGTTTCTACACTGAAAACAACATAGGTTGAATGTATTATAAGTAAATACAGGTCTGATATTGCACTAGATCTCAAATTAGGGCCGCTTTTCATAGATGCAGTAGGGAGTATATCCTCCTTATCATGCCAAACCTCCCAGGCATGTTGGGTGGGCTGTCTCTGTAACCCTGAGCATTGACTCTCAGTTCTAGTTTCCTATTTCTTTTACTGCACATTCTTATACATGCTGTGCATCAAAGGAGTTCTCAGAAATGTATCAATATTGTGAGGAATTGAATGAAGTGACATTAATAATTGGTATACCTGGTGCAAAAAATCAGGAAAAGCTTGAGATAATGGGTGATGTAATCTACTCATATATTATGCACTATATAGCACTTATTATGTATGCAGCATCACGGTAAAACCGGAGGTAGTCTAGGATTGCTGACATTTCGACCCGCCTGTCACATCACGGTCACGTCACGCCTTGCGTCCAAATGAGTGGACCGGGCACTCCACACTGTGGACAATATTATGGCTCTCTGAAGCCATTTCACGTGTTGCACAAAACATGAAAGTTGTTCCATTTCACATTATCTAGTGCACCTTCTTGACAGAATTTTAAGAATACTAGTAAAATCTTGAATTGACTGCATTATATTAAGATCTAGGCTACCTGTACAAAATCGATCAAGTACATGCACTGCTAGATAACTGAAAGAGTGAATCTGCACCAAAATTGTGCCCGACGGGGTAGTATCTACACAGATAATCTGACCGCGGTTTTTTGGGCAGGTGAAAGAGCGGTTTGGCCGAGAGCCAAACATGTACAAATAATACTGTTTCCAGTCGAGGATTGCCCATCCCCATAGTCAGATGTATTCACTGGATATCCTCAGCTTGCAATAGCCAAAACGCTGTGATCTATACACTCTCAACGGACTCAATCCCACGATCCTTCAACCACACTGACTATATTTGGGTTTGGCCAGATGGCCCTTTGAGCTAAAATATTCTGGTTTTTCTTTTATCAATAGCGGAATGACTGCTACACTAGGCCAATCATCAGGAACCATATCTATAGGTGTGTATGTTCACAACTACTGCATCTTAATCTGCGTGTGCAGGGTATTTGCTGAGCTTCCTTCGGAGTCATCGGCTTCTGTGGTTTGTTCACCGCTCCCCTCTTTCTATTGGCCGATTGCGAGCAGTGTAAGTGATGAAGTAGCATTCCTGCATTCCTCATGGTGATCACTCCTATATAGTAGAGATGGGTGCGGATGCGGGTGGACTATCGGCACCAGGGCCGAGGGTAACTCAGGTGTGGGTATTGCAAAGCACTCCTATGTGAACTACCGCGGGCGTCGATTTCCTGCTATGAACAGTGCGGAAAGGCGCTCATCGCCGATGAGAAGCTTTCTAGATGCTATTATTTTGCGTTCTATGGCTAGTGAGTGACATTCGCACTATCTAGACTGATATACATGACCAATAGGTTGGCTCCTCGGGCACCCGGCAACGGTTGCGCCTCAGCTGAGAGACTCGCACAGCTTACGATTTACATGTACTGCACCGAGGGCAGTATAGACGGGTACAGAGCCAGATTCTCTTCAGCAAGCGGCGGTGTTACCCGTGTTCAACCTATATCTCATGATCGACACCAAGAAGCACCCTCGTTTGCGCAAATCTGCGACTCACACACAAATGCCCACGCTGCATATGTGACTCGCCCCTCCTGCGGTACCGCGAAAGACGAGTCTACCATATAACAGGGCACCTATGATACTGTCTTGCCTCTCATGATCCAAGTCTTTCCATTCATCCCGTCCTTTACCAGTGCGTCCTTGATTAGATCTGTCTTGACACTATTTTCTCATCTCTTTCTTAGATCATGGACCTGAATCCAGCATCCCCGCCGATGCCCGCACTTCAGGATTTGACGATCGGTATACGAGCGCAGCAGCTCACCAGCGTCATCATCTGGTGCACAGGAGGCGGAACTCTCCATCACTGGAGAACAAGTTACAGCCTTGCGGACAGCTCAGTCATCAATGACCTTGGCGAGCGACTTGCTGGTATATCACTGGACATGTACCAACCACATGATCATGGGTACAAGACTGCGGACGGACCAAACCTGCATGGCTGCCTTCAGATCAGTCCGCGCACCACTCGACACGGCCTGTATTCTACCAGGTCAGGTGTTCTAGAGGAAATCAACTTCTCGTCTGCTGTCACCGTGCAGGACATCGTTGACCTCGTCACTGGCCAGAAGCGCCAGTACTACATGTTCAACCCTCTAGGTAGTGGATGCCTCTATTGGCAGCTGCAGCTCCTTCGCGCATTTGTGTCCAAGGGATGGATCCATAGCACGGACCTTAGCGGTGTTACTGAATCTATCGGGAAGTATGCGAAGATGTACCCGGATAGGGTTCCTTTCCCACCTGTTGAGGGACAATTCTACAGTCCACCTCAGTAACTTTTTGGTACGGCCTCCAGCTCACTATTAATGCAATGTCACTCATACTTGACTCTCTGGAAGGATCTCGACAACGTCACCGTGTTCGAAGTAGTGTCGTATTGTGTAATCACTATACGGTTCTACCACGAAAACGATGAATAGCTGTATGAAAATAACCCCAGAATCCCTCTTCCTCCTTCGTAGCAGTACCTGCGATAAAGTGCCTGTAACGTTTCCATGACAGCGGATAGTCATCTTCATGTGCCACCTCGTGGTGGCGCATAACGAGTGTTTCGATGCATGAGGGGTAGAAGCCTGCTTCACCCCAGTCGACAACCCAGAGTGTGCCGTCTCTACTGAGCAGAATATTGCTGGGATTGAGATCACCATGTATAAAGACGGGCGTCCAGTCAGTTGACGAGTGTGGCATGGGAGGTATAGGCGCTTCACGCTGTCGGGCGGCATATACATACGGTTGCCATCCCTCGAATGCTACCAATTCACAGAATTGACGAAAGCGTCGAACAGAGTCAAATGGGCCATATAGACCCTCATCGAAGAATATTCCTCCCGCACGTCCGCTCTGCAGGGCGCCGACACATTCATGCTTTAAGGTCTGCAGCTGCCTGACGTATAGCCGCAGTGTACATGCAATACGAAATTGCATAAAAGGGGAGAGTCGGTCCCAACATTCATATAACATCTCGCCTTCGATGTAGTCCATCACGAGGTGAGGTGAATCTGGGCAGTGAACGCGCGGTACCGGTATCATGGTGTGCTTGAGAACGTACTCCATACTGGCACGTTCAGAAGGACCACAGGCGGAGCTTTCCTTCACGATCAAGGAGGGCGTTACGCGATGTATCGCAACGTCGTAAGGTGCATTAACGGCACCGAGACGATGTTTGAGGTTCGTATCCCACTCCGTGGCAAGGTTGCCTTTCAGTAGATAGCGAATGTCTGCTCCATCGGCAATTTCTGATATTTCTTCATCTACCTTAAGATGGATGCGTTAGCTGTTGCGGACCTTTGCGATATGACGTCAAGATTTACTTCTCGAACAAGCCTTCTGTCCGGTAATGCAAAGCATGCAGCCATTCTGTCCAGGAGGGAGCGGCAGACCTTTCTCCACCAAGATCGTGGAGTTTCAGAATGTATTATCGTTATGGGAGAGAAGACATTGGCTGCAATGGCATGAGTTAAAAGCGACAAAAACCAGTATCACGATGTTCACTCTGCCTACCTATCCATGAAATAAGCTCGTCCACACCTTCGCCAGTAGTGGCACTAATAGCGAAGGATGTTGTATCGTAATTTGCGGCCAGGAATGGTCCTCGGAGGAGGAGCGTAAGATGGTCGGGTGAGTAGTCGCGAGATATAAGATCGACCTTGGTCAGAGCAATAACAGCTGTCCGCGTTGTGGACATCGCCTGATGAAGAAGCGGTTTGGAGAACGTGCGGAAATTAGTGGTGTCAACAGTGACAAGGCCCACTGAAGCTGTGGAGGAGTCGCTATTAAGTTGCACGTTAAGAACAAAGATCTTCTTGTCATGATGGCGCAAGTATGTTCTTCCTTGCTAAAAATGACTTCAGAAATATCTCTGAGAACCAAGAGCGGCCTCACCAGAGTGGCGGCCAACGTCCTCTTTCCTGTTCCACGTTCACCTGTGCTTGGGGTCAGTGCGACGTTTGGCAATATGGTATGAACAGCGTAACCATATATAACGACGTCTATCTTCTCTGGGGTGAGCTTCATTACAGCGGTAGAGTAGGTCTGTAGAAGACAAAGTCGACTTATGGTTACCGGACAAGGCCAGGACAAGGCGGTCCGTGGATGTCCAGGAATTGGTCACATCGACGCGCCCGCACGTGCACAGCTGAGTCCAAAAAACGCGCAAGGACTCGGAGATGCGAGGGCTTTGTATAACATATACTGGCATGCAGATGAAAATCCACATCCCTTCTTGCAAGGAACTCAATATCGACTCTTACCATGCCATCACTCGCTGAAGTCCGTGCCTTCAATGCAACTTTCAAGCCGATCTACCTACCTGTTGCTCTTTTCGTCGGTGGAACGTCTGGAGTAGGCCAGACGCTTGCAAAGGCTTTCGCCTGCATCACGAATGGAAACGCGCATATCATTATCTGTGGCAGAAACAGGGCAGCAGCGGAAGCCACAATTGCGTCCTTTCCCAAACCCACCCAAGAGGGTTCGGTGCACGAATTCGTCGAGTGCGATGTGACCCTCATGAAGAACGTCCGCAAGACCACCAACGAACTGCTTTCGCGTCTGAAAAAACTGAACTTCTTGTCGGTTTCTCCGAGCATCGTCACGTTCAACGGGAGGACGGAGACTGAAGAGGGAATTGACTGGAAGATGGCGTTGCACTACTATGCGCGGTGGATGTTCATCCATGACTTGATGCCGCTGCTGCGAAAGGCGAAGGACGCTGGAGAAGATGCGAGCGTTATGACGATTCTGGGCGCTGGGAGAGGTGGACCTATCGACCTCAACGACTTGGACATCAATGAGTCATATGATTTAGGAAAGGCTGCAAAGGCAACCAACACGTATAACGACTTGATGCTCGAGGTAAGCCCTTTGACTTGCGCAAACTGTAATCTCATGTCATCGGTCTTTTTCAGTCTTTCCACGAACAAAATCCTGACGTCGGATTCACACATCAAAACCCGGGAGCAGTCAATACCAACATTATCAAGAACTCTAATATACCAGGGAAATCCATTATGCAGTTCGTTCTGTATCCCATTGCGGCCGCATTGACGCGGAGTCCCGAGGAAGCCGGCCATTATTTGTTGCACGGACTGCTGAGAGGCGCTGAAAAGGGTGGCGTGTATAGGAGAGAACCTCACGGTGTGGACATTGGCAAGGCGAAGTACTTTGGCAGTGACGAGAAGACGAAGGCCGTGTGGGAGCATACTGTGAAAACTACGTCTGTGTCTTGATTGGAAGGTATTCTCAATCATGTGCTCTGTATATCTAGTACCCACTTGTATACTATTGTATCGTACTTTCTGTGTGGCTTTGTCTTCTTTACCGCTGTTGTTCTGTGTCGACGTCTTGTCTGCTGTCGTGTAGCTTGCAGCCCGAAGACACAGCCACTGCTCGGTGAATGCCGCTCGATCGATCATTTCATGATGCATGGTTCGGTACTTTGCAGCATATGTACTCGAACGTAGCGTTCTACTTCTTCGTTTCCGTCTTGTAAGATGCCTTCGCTGAGTGCTGTACGGGCGTCCAATGCAGCATTCAAGCCTTCATACATCCCAGTTGCGCTCTTCGTCGGAGCGTCGGAGGCACCTCCGGCATCAAGGCAGGCCCTAGCCAAAGCCTTCGCGTGCATAACGGACGTGAATGCGCACATCAGTGGACGAACAAAGTCGCTGCGGAGTCCATCATCGCATCCTTCTCCAAACCCACAACGAAGGGATCCATGCATGAATTTGTGGAATGCGATGTTACTCTCATGAAAAATGTCCAGAAGACCACGCCCGGTCTCCGCTTGCGGCTAAGCAAATTGAACTTCCTTGTGCTCAGTCCGGGGATTGCAAGTATGGCAGGACGGACGGAGATGCAGGAGGGAATTGATCGCAAGATTGCGCTTCATCACTATGCAAGGTGGACGTTCACGAGGGCCTTGATGCCTTTGTTGAAGAAGGCAAATGACGCGTGGGAAGCAACCAGTGTTATGAATATATTAGACCTCGGACGGGAGGTTCAGTTGATGACAATGACTTGGACTTGAAAAACAGCCATACTGTTACCAACGCGGCAAAGGCTGCAAACACGTACAACGACCTCATGATGAAGGTGAGGACTGAATGCTGTCAAATAAGCTTATCCAGTTAAATTAACTATATTCGGTATTAGTCATTTGCAGAGCAGAATCCTGGGATAGGATTCACGCACATGCACCTCGGCGGCGTCCGTACTGAGTACTTATATCCTGGAGTTAACTCTCAACTACCAATGAAGTCAGTCCTTGAAGTCATGGCTTACCCGTTTGCCACCGCCCCAGAAGGCGCAGGGCAGTTTATGCTCCACTCCTTATTGGAGGGCGCCAAGAACGGCAAGTTCTCGCGGAGGAATGGGAAAGCCGGGGACATTGGACTGGTGAAGTTCTTTGGTAATGAGAAGCTGTGGGAGCACACGGTGGAGATGACCGAGGCGGCATAGACCGCTGGACTTGTATACTAGGTTTGATTAATGAGTCGGACTACAATATCCGTCGTGGTCATTTCACGAACTCCAGAAGATAGATAAAATGTAGGCTCCATAGCCAGAAAAGGGTTATGCATGGTGGGCGCATCCGACGTCCGCCAGATCGTGGAAGCTCGAGCGTCTGTGATCCAATATTAGCAGAAGAGACGAACCGATCTGCGACCCTCACAAGGCTGTAGTGAACATCACCTTGAATACTCTCTACTCCTGCGATTATCGAGTTCTAAGTGATGAGATGTCAAACTGTTAAATGTTCGGACTATCGGGAAAGCCAGAAAATCGAGTATACATATACAACAACGCTAATATCTTGAAGTCTGGACAACACCTCGGTCAGTAGCTTCGGAGCGGTCATATGTTTGGGAATGCACGATGTTCTTGAGTACTCAGACGCTCTAACCAGGAAGACCCAGTTGGTTTAAGCACCGGCCCGATCAAGACTGCGACTGGAATGAACTTGTAGGATGCGTCAGCGTTCGTCTCCGACGGAAACGATATGCTGCTGCGCAGTTGCTGCACAGTCCAGGGAGAGAGAGGATGCACAGGAACTTGAAGGGCTATATGTGCGGAGTTCAGCCAGCAAGGGTACTCGAAGCGTTCAGTATAAGTTAGAAACATCGGATAGTCCAGTTTAGATGCTCAGAGAGCCGGGAAATAAAATATAGACTGAAAGCGTCCGGATGGGGGAGGCATAAAATATATTCCACTACATTCTGGAATTCTTCGGGACACCAAGGCTCACGAGCGCTTAAGAAGATCATAGCGTGGCCTCAGAGCAGATAGGAGATGAGGATGGCAAGGACTGTATAGCACGGACCTTGCGAGACATTCAGAGTACAATTGATCGGATGACTGGATGGGCCGGGCTGATTCTACGACCATAGTAAAGTTTTAGAAGGTCTCGAGTAGTCCAGCGCTTAGGCGTGACTATTCTCAGGTTTCAGGCAGGTACTTGCATGGGGAAATGATAGAACCGTCCCAGAGCGTCTGCCGGCTGACGTATAGACCGACATATCTATATATATGGCCTTTTGATAAGGTTAAAAACGTACACGAAACTTCCGAGATAATCTGGGCTCACTAGAGAACTGAGGTTGTGTGGAACCTTCACCGCGCCGCTTGCCGTCTCCTGGATACACTTACTGCCTCAGACGGTGTCCCTGAGGTAAGGGGACGTGAAGTTTACTGTAGTTGCGAAACGATGGTTGCAAGTTTCCAAGCCCTAGGAATGTACGCCTGTCCGATACCGACGATATATTGCGAGTCGACAGCGTCTGTGAGGTATAATTAGTCCTCATAGACTGGAAAGAAACCCGCAGGAAATACGACATCAAAAGCAACTCAGCGCAGTTTGTGGTGGCTTGTTTATTGGTAATGATGACCCTCAAAAGTACTGCAGAGCACGGGGCTTGCATGTCCGACCAATGCAACTTTGCTTACGCAGCCTCAGACTTCCGCGTTTCGATAGGAGTAATGGTAAACGACCAAAACATGATTTAGTCAAGGTCGAGGATCGCGAACCACTGCCCCGTAACCAACTCCGACGCGCCTGACTACGGAACCTGTGCTTTGATCCGTAGCTAGTGGCTGTGCACTAGCTAGCTCTTCGCTCAGGGCTCGCCATGGGTCGCTAGGCCTGTCGAGGCGAAGAGAATACGGGCGTTATTAGTATGAGCATGGGCGCTGTAGTTCTCTCCGAACCGTTTTGGAAGCTCGCCGTGCAAGCGCTGGCCTGGAAGGGCATAATTGCATCCTGGGCGCTTACGGAGCTAAACCGGGCGATCATAGTACTACTTGATCTGTCACTGGCAGATGAATAAACACTCTCACATACTGTTATGATCGTTAGGCAGGTGTCCTATCTGTGATGGTTGTTGCTATCTAACATACCTCTACGTACTAGATTAAGTTCAGGGCCAAGTCAATCACATATAAACTCTCGCGTGCCAGTTACGGTGTACCGTGAAGCCGCCAACTAGGTCAGTGCCTCGTCCCATCGCCTCTTCAGTGCCATAGCCCACCGATCCTGTATAGGTAACGGCTGCACATTATCGTAGAATGACTACTTAGACTGATTCTGGCCGTAGGTCATTGACTCAGATTCAACGCTTCACTGCCCTCGTGTGCCGGCTCCGAGGCTTCCACGTATCATCATCTACTTGAATTGCCTTAGATCTACTCCGGCTTCTACTATCTAGAGTACATAAAGGTACCCGTTTCTCTCACTTGCTGAGCTCATGGCAACACCACCCTATGTCTACGCCCCCGTCTACTATCCGCCCAATCCCTATCTCGATCCTTATTATCATCAGCATCACTCCCCATTTATACCACCAGTAAACCTTCAGGGCTTGCAGCCCTTGAGTCCGCCTGCCCGGACGGTTCACTTCGACGATGGAGATCCACCTGTTCGCCCGCGAGTTGTATCCTGGCACGCTGGGATGCCTTCACCGCCCGGCGGTGCCGTCCCATTCTATTACACATCTCCCCAGCCACAACCTGTTCCTCTTTATACCCACGGACGCAGGCATTCTTTCGGTAATGCGCCTGTAATGTCCCCACCATGGGTTGCTACCTCTCCTCCTTGGGGTGCCTGGCCTATGTACGCTCCCCAGCCATATCCTCCCCAGCCATATCCCCACCAATCGATCCTACACCCACTGTTGGACGGCGAGCATCGAACTCCGCCCATTTTCTTCGACATGTCAGTAACAATGTTCACTCCGCTAAAACTTACCGGACGAGGCAGCAAGACATCTATAACCAGCGAGGAGCTGGAACAGCCCGCATTATGGCCACCGACGACGCGCATGCGAATTGTTTGCGACAATGTCCGCCAGTGGCCAGTTGAGCTCCAATATCAAGGAAATTCTATGCTACTTCAGGTTCCGGGGATGGAGTCACGACCTATCACCCTCGGGAACGTACTGCAAGCTATCCACACTAATATGCAAACCCAGATCACGCACATGGACTGGGCGCGTCTGTCCAAGTCGGATGATGTTGATGTGGCCAGAGCGTATACCCGGAGGTGCAAGGCGTTCCCGAGTTTGGAGGAGCATGAGAAGAGGCAAGGAGTGAGGAGAGTGGATTATCTGAAGAAGCACTACATGTTCAAAGGCTTGAAGTCGTCCGGACATTCTGATGGCTTCGACAACTTCAAACTACTTATAGGTCCTCCTGACTCGTGATATACCCACTTTAATACTTATTATCTGCGAATATCCTCTTTGGACTGGACTGGTTGCATCGTAGTGTAGATGTCCATTGTAGCTTACAAGAACATTGTGTAATCCATAGGTTGTTGCTCTCTTCCTCCGTATGTTCCATGCTATATTCTGGTTTCAACTGTATGCACATCCTATGTATTCGAATGCAGAATAAAATACCAAACACTGTAGATCGAAGAATGCAGCAACTGAATTTGGGGCATAGCAGACGCGTGGCAGTGCTACTCACGTGACCTAGACGCGTCGCCAGTATGATGTCGATCACGGGGCAGACCAACCCGCACAGTCAATCTGCTCCGTTACTAGAACCACTACCGTCAACACCTTATACCACACCACAATATCTTTTTGTTCAGGCATATCATAGTATGTCTCTAGCCTTCAGAGATGCAAAGACAACTGACTTGAGGACAGTCATAATTCATCATCACCACCTCCTCAACATTAATGGGAGACTGGAGATGCCGAGTCTAAGGATAAGGGATACAATATATATTCATTGATTGTGATGTAGAGCCAATGAAACACAAACAAGGCGAATTTTTAAACAAGCTCATGCAGCAATGTGGGGTCGACACGGACAGCGAACGTATCTCAAAGTCGTAGGCGAGCGAGATGATAGACGACCTCAAGAATCAGTCGAGGGAGAACGAGGGTAGAGGAACTGGACGGAATGTAAGTCGTCAGCCTGGACCACAAGAGATGAGGCGGCAATGTCTCGTCGGCGAGGGTATGTAGCAGTGTTGTCCAAGATGGCTGGAGAAGCAGTACCGCCTACGGACAAGATGAGCAAGGCAGAAGCGTCAGAGACTATTGACAGTCTTTGTAGCAAGACCGTTCAGTGAATGCACCAACAGCGCGACGTCTGACATACAAATGCAGTTTTCCTTTTCCTGTGTTCGTAATAATCATCTCAAATTTTATATAACCGAAACGAGCTGACACATGCATGCTCCATCATGGACTACAAGTCCTGCATTACTGGTAAGGTAAATTATTCCATACAGTCGTAAAGCTAAAAGATGCACTTAGAACGCTAGACCGTTAATAATCATAAAGTAGGTGCACCATCGTTATGGCTGTCGAAGTGGCATCAAGCCAAGATTCAGCTGCCATGTGTTGTCTGGGTTGTAGGTAACCCACACCCCCCACCAGACTCGGCTGTCGCCAAGGACGTCCACTCTCTTATATCCCTGTTGTATCTCCCAATCATACAAAGTCGGTGAGTCTTGACATCTTCTGTAAAATGCATCCCGCAGGATAGCTTCGTTATCCGGCTGTAGCGCCTTGATGTACTCGAATTCTCGTCTTCTCAAACGCTTCTGGAAAAACTCGTAGATCGCATTCATGATATCCCAGACAGATATCGGTCTGTCCTGTTGCAACTCGACCGGAGGCCATAGTGTGCGCAGGCTCCCGAAGTCGCAGACGATTATGAGCTTCCTGACTATAGGTGCGGTCGCAGGCTGTCTAAAATCCTCCATCATATCGAGAATGATATGGCGGCCAGTTAATTTTCTTGCAGTAACCGGGCTCTTCGCCACATCCCATATGATCTGGGGCAACAGAGCATTCACGGGATTCGGTATCAGACAAGGCGCAAGCCTCATAAGTATGTCAGTACCGGGCACTGGGACAGGTGGCCAAGCTGGTGCCACCCAAGTCGGCGCAGTGCCGGGTAGAGGGTAACCGCCGCTGACCGACATAGCTGCATTCGGGTCCCAGACGGGTACGAACGTGGCATGATTTGATCCCGTCACAGGATTCGAAGGGAAAAAGACAGCGGACGGGATTTGGGGATGTGGTTGGGGATGTGGCGTCCAGGTGAAGTTACCCGAGGGAGTTACGTAAACAATTTGGTTGGGCGTTTGGACGGGAGCTGCAGCTGGTACTGCAATAGGTGGAACGTAAGGAGTCAGAATAGGTGGTTGTGCTGACCAGTGCCAAGTTGCGGGAACAGTGAGACTCGCATCTGCTATCTGTCGAGGGGAATCCGCGCCGCCAACGCGGACACTTGGAGGCTCGAGGCGCGGCGGAAAAGCTACCTCCGGTGACACTGGTTCAGGGATGACTGCGGGAACAACGGGATTAACTGGTGCTAGCATGGGGACCGTGATAACTGGCGAGGGAATTGATAATGGCGGTAAATGCCCGGTCATGAAATATGGAGACGTGATGATCTGGGGCACCACTGCTGGCGGACTGGCGATACAAAGGGCGGTAGTTTGTGGCGTCAAGACGGGAGACGCTGAAAGCAGTTACCAAACTCAGTACTTCGTCTTGGGGAGTAAAATCGAACGCACCTGGTAATGCAATCCCTGGGTTGAAGCCTCCCCGCGACATCAGGGGCGTCTGGGGCCCACCTGGTGACCCTCGAAGTATGGACCGGGAAGGGCGTGTAATCCGATGTGCGGGGGTATGGTTTTCATCCCTTCTTCTATGTGGACGTCGTAAAGGAGCACCCGTGACAGGATCGCGATACTCCTGGCAGGCAACTGGGCGATCTTCAGAAGGAATACAACCTCCTGGAACAGGTATATAAGCACAGTACCGACACAAGCACGGTCGTGGCAGCGGGGTAGCTGCGACGGTCGGTGTTCTCAGAGAATTAAGACAGGCGAAGTGCCACATAGCTTCCCCGTGGCTCATGGAGTTCCAGACCAAGTTAACTACAATTTAAGTGGTGCGCGTGTGCAGTTGATCGAAGGCCAGCAGCAAAGGCGCAACTTTGAAACCAAGGATCGACAAGGAGATGATGGGTTGGTAGAAAAGTCAGAATTGTGATACGAGCGATAATGTGTCGTGCTCAGCATTATAGGCATGGAGGTAGTTGTCGCCCAGGAAAGGGTACAAGAACGAAGTACAATAGGTCTCCAGATTCTCTAGCCGGCTGGGTCGCCAGGGGGCATCTCGACCTAGTAAAGGCAGAGCAAGTCTGAAAGTTCAAAGCGGAAGGGGTCGGGCAGGCACAATAAAGGTCAACACCCAGGACACAGATGTCAGTAATCACATCGGAAACCGTAGCAACTGAGGAGAGCTTGGAGAACAAGGGAATTCCTAGCGTGGGAGTCCTTGATCTTGTCTCCGGCGACAAGATGCCCGGTTGGATTTGTGGGTCCCCATAAGCCCATGCCAGTTTCGGCGAACTCGAACACGTCCGAGTCCTGGGCACTGCTGACCTAGGAACAACAAGATATATTTAGTCTGCCCGATATACATACTTACATGTGAGAAAGTTGCACGGTTTGACATCTCGGACAGATTCATACTATTCGCCTCCGGAAGATATCAGTACGAGGTAGGATATCTGCCATACACAGCAGGAAAGAACAACAGAAGCACCACGCTCCACGTTGTTTCATTACTTTTATCAAGACGCATCTGATTGGCCTTCGGCTCCTTGGGGCAGGACTGCACGACCAAATTCGAGATATTGCATGAAAGCGCACATAACGTCCTTCAACCAATACGGTGAGGGTGTGCGCGGACCATTAATAACGCAAATCACTCACAAGTCGCGATCCACTCATTCTAAGTGAGCAAAGCGGTAGGCGACGCATTGAAATTCGTGCGCATCTTCACCGCAGATTTCATGAGACCTATTGATAAGAATTATTATCGCGTCATCGTTGGATATGCTATGGACTGCAGTCAGGATTTGCTCAGCCCGTAACTATAATCGCACCTGGTCGCATCCTGCGTCTCGCCATTACGAGCAACAAAGTGCTCCTCGTAGCCACTGGTAGTGTCCGTAACATCACAGGCTATATCCTAATAATTTCTTTAGTAACAACATCGAATCAGACCAGCCACAAGTTCGTCCATACCTACTGTATCGGTCTGTACAAGCTGCAGTTATTGCAATCTGGATTGGACCTCTCGGCGTAAATTTGGAGCCTATAAACACTACGTAGCCACACGGCTCATAATCACGAGACTTCACCATCAAGGATTAACGCAGAGTCAAAGGCAGGGAGGCTCATTAGTCTCGCGTCCAGCTACCATGGCTGTTGGTATCTAATCGGATATATGGTTAAGACACAGCAATGAAACTAAGAGGTAAGGACTTACAAGCTGAAAGAGAGGGGGGGAGGGGTGATGTAACCTGTAGGAGATTGAGGTCGTTAGCACGACTAGATATCCCCTGTCGCGCGACCTGCCCGTGGTGCTGGACGTCACACACAGAGAAATATAAGAATTTCAAAACTGTTAAATCGATCCTTTTATGGCGGATGAGTCACAGTCTCCTGTGTGCTTGTACAGCACAGGGTTTGCTGCCCGCCCTGTTCCCGATAGGGGTAAGGGACGAATTGTGGGATGAATTGTGGGGTCTATTGCACGCCACCCACGATATTCAAGATTTGCAGGTTATCTCCGCTAAAGAATCAGGAACAGCGAAGCAAGGTGATGGTGACTACAAAGCTAGCCATCAGACTCCCAATACCAAAGCCAGCTCTCCCTGCTGCATTCTTCTTCGACGAGCCTGAACCTGCAGCAGTCGTGATGGGATCAGCCGTTTGAATGAACTTCTCCCATGCTGCAATAGTCGCGCTGGGAGCAACATACGTGCTCTGGGTAGTCCCAGATCCGTAGAAGATTTCCAATCCGCCCGGCAAATAATCCCCCGCGAGCGTGGCGACTTCTCCGCCGACGATACTGCCCGACGTGGAATCGACCAGACCGGTCTGATTGCTCCCTAGAACAAATTCTCGGAGGAACGTGTATGCCTGATGTGATGGATGGAGGGCAGTTGATCAGTAAGCGTATTTGAAGAATGTTCAGATGGCATACCGCTGCTGGCTGAGCGGCAGACACCAAGTGACCTGCCCCTTGAAATAGTACATACGTCCAGTTCCGCTCCTGATGCACGATACCCGCAAAGCTGCCAGCGTCATCGTACCAGGGTGTGGAAGGTTTTCTCGTAAAGCCTTGTATGCCTCCAAACGTGGTATTCTACATCAAAAGACAGACGTGGACACCGTGCAGAGGTTTTTCTTATATGATACTCATGCTCACCTGAATCACAACTAAATCACGAGGCCGTTAGCGAAACCATACCTAGACTATCGACGAAAGGATGTACCTTCTGAGCCACGGTGAGCAACAAGAGAATCGTCATTTCCAGAAAATATGACCACGGATACGTGTCGATCAGTAGCATTCGTTGCAAGATCCGTGAGGAAGGCCATTGGTCTACGGTCAAGATCACTGTCAGTCACCCGTGACCATAACTATGGATAATGTCAGCCTACTCAATACCTATATTCGGGGTAAGCTGCAGGCGCTGAGAACAGAAGCAAGTATTAGCGAAAACTCACTAGGGTCATTCCCATCTTCTCCTCCGGTAAAATTGTAATTGATGCTCTCTACCCAGTCCTTGCTCGTTGGGGCATGGATCGCGGCTCGGGTAGTTTTGTCTGGTCAGACAGAAAGGGGACGGTTAAGGTCATTAAAGACAGCTACAAGTGCGGACCTCACCATTCAAGAAGATGCTGGCGTCTTGTGGTGCCTCCGGGCTCAAGGCATCCGGGATATCATAGAACTGCATCCCCACATCATGATTACGTCCACATGGTTATCAATCAGAGTACAGTGACTCACATCAAAGTCCTTACCAGCAGCTGCACACTCTCATCAGCTGGCCAGCTAATAACTCACACCACAAAACAACTGCGAACTTACACCATGGATACGAAAAATTGACCGCATAGTCCAGCAGCTCAAAATGAATATAGCATCCATACCATGGATCGATGGTCCCGTTCGGTCTACCGCTGAGGTCCCTCTTCTCCGCCTTCCACAGCTCGCGTCTCATCTCCCTATCTCGCTTCGCGAGCTGCTTGCTCTCGCTCGCAGCATAGCGGTCAGCGATGGTCGTCAGGACACTCTGGCCGTTGAGACGGTTACCTTTGCGAGCACTGGAGTAGCTGCCGTCGACAATGCCCCGGGTGAAGTTGAGTGTCGGGAAGTGACCGTTCTGCGGATAGGTGAAGTTGAGGTCGTAGCCACACAGGTGCTCTCTGTCTAGTTAAGAACAATGATAACACCGTCAAACGTTTATGGAACGTACTGTTCTTTGAAATACTGATAGACTTCTGGATCGTAGCCAATCAGCTGAGGATAAGTCTCAATCGTGGTGACCTGGGAACGAAGTTATAGCGCAGTGCAATATCGGATGGATTCGTGGCATATGACATACAGTCGGCACCATTTCGAACACCTCTTCGCTTCCGATCGTTCCGTCACCGATAGCAATCTTGGCTAACTTCACAGGCGGGTTTTGTAATCCGAAGTACGTCTTCGTGATATACGGCTATCATGAAAATATCTCACAAAGTGTGTTCTATGAAAGTGTGTGTCAAGCACTTACAATATATGTTCCACAATAACTCTCGCCGGTGATGTAGAGGGGACGGGTGGCGAGACTCGGGAAGACCTTCACGAGGTTTTCAAGGAAGCCGAACTGAGTTATTGTCAGACATATCAGTATACCTGCGTGATGATAAAGTTAGCACACTTACAAAGTCGACGCCCATTTGATCTTCGTCGGCGACTACGAAACATATGCTGTCAGTGTTAACAAGTTAACAATAGGCTCCTTCACTAGATATGCATACCCCATGCGCCTTCGTCCACAGTCGAGAAGCCTGTGCCACTGTACAGCGATAGCGTCAATAGCCTTCCCTGAAGATTAAGGATCTCACACTCACACTGGTTGGTCGATCCATACATAGTCCGCGAGTGTGTTCCAACTGTAGTTATTCGCATAGGCCGAGTAATCCGGTCCTATATGAATCGGTCCGTTCTGTATTGAGAGTGAGTGTCGGGAGTCATCATCCTCAGTGAATTCTACCTCAAACAGTAGCCCTATTAAACTGGAGCTTCCCGGTCTACATGCGCGCCGTTAAAAGACTGCAGGCAGACGTCATCTGCGGAAAGACGCACCCGCCATTAAGCCATATCCCCCATGGCGCGTCACTGTTTTCGCCTGCAGCAGCGGTAAGGGAGCCGTTCGTCTTTTCGAATGCCCAGAAGAATAATGTGTTATTCGGATGTCCTGGACGCTGGACATCGATATTTCCAGCCCAATTTCTTCCGAGAGTCCAAGTGACGTTCGGAAACGGTTGGATGACTTGAAAATCTGATCCACGCATCGAGTCAGCTCGAGCGAGGCCCCGGTCAATGCAGATTGTACTAACAGTTCTGCCATTCTGGGCTGTAGTCGCCGGACGGGATTCCTGTATAGTTGTGAGGATACCCTACGCCGTTTGGGCCAGAGTCTTGGGCATCCACTATGACAGCAAGAATCACCCCAAGGGCAAGGTACACTGCAATCATGGTGACTGCTGGTGAAGGTGAGAGCCGAATTCAAGTTGAACGTTGCTGGCAGTACTATAATTATCCTGCAATGCTTCGAAACAGATGAGCGCTGTCTTATAGAGTCATTGGATCGACATACTATTTATTCAACATCTGGTGATGAACTTCACATACACATGTACACAATTCTATATTTGGCTTCAGCTGCAACTGCGTCGCGTGCCAGGACGCCCCTTTAGCCAATCCAGTCCTCGGAAAAGCACTGCCACACTGCCACGCCGGGCCTTTCCATCGACACACAGCCTTGGCTTGTATAATGATGTTCGCTACTTCAGGAGATAAATACATCTGATGTCTGATTTCACTGGGTGACTTCCCGTAAGATAAAATCCTAAATTTTGCGGTTCTAAACGCCATCAAAATTCTTGGACACACTGCGTCCCACGCTGTAAAGTTCAAGATAGAGACGCTTGGGTCATCCGTAGCGACAGACGATTCTAAATCGCGACCGCGGCGGCATGTGCCTCTTATGGAAAAGTATGACTCAAAAAGGCAGACATTGATCATGTACACGCGGTTTCTGTGATACCCGAGCGTTAATCCATGCTAAGCGAGAGTTTGGAGGCGTTTAGAAATCTAGGAAGATGCTAATCCAGATGCATGACTCGCAGCTTCCAAAGTCGCATTGTAGATGATGCTCATTGGCCTCCACGGATCTGTTCACTCTTCTACGGTCTCAATAAGAAGTGACCTTTCCGTACCTGGCCATGGTTGACCGTACGTTTGTCGTACTAAGATTCATCCATGATTTCCTGTTGGGTCTTAATATATTCAGATTAGCTTCGGATCGAGGAGTAAGACTCGCCATCAACTAGTGCGGGAGACTGGAGGAACAGCTATCGGTGGAGATGGAGGAGAGGGGAGGATGACTCTTTTGGGGCCTTCTTGCCTGGAACCTCCGAAAAGAATGGCATGGGCGCTCTCGACTATCCTCATCACCTACATGGCTCCCTCTGCGGGCTCTCAGAGATCATTTTTAATGATCAGTGATCATTATTGAAAACCCTCCTCGAATGGTGGAATGAGCTGTATATTCTAGCTACTGGTTGGCACTCAAGAATTCGGCCAAGCGTGGATGCTCATTTTTTTCTATGTACCGCAGTCAGAATTTGCCCCGCCTGTAACTATAATCTCACCTGCGTCTTGCTATTACGAGCAACAAAATGCTCGTTGATAGGAATCATGTAGTCCCTCGTAGCCACTGGTGATGTCTGTAACATCACAGGCTAGACCCTGACAATTTCTTTGGTAACGGCAGCGAACTCAGAAGAGCCACGAGCTCGTCTATACCTGGCGTATCGGTCTGTACAGGTGGCAGGTTTTGCAATCTGGATTGGACCTCTCGGCGTAAATTTGGAGCCTATAAATACCGCGTAGCTCCGGTGCTCATAATCACTATACTTCACCATCAAGGCTCGTCACTGAGTCAAAGACAGGGAGACTTATTAGTCTCACGTCCAGCTGCAATGACTGTCGGTACCTCTAATCGGATATACGGTCAAGACGGAGGGATGGAACAAAGAGGCAAGGACATACAAGCTAAGGGAGAGGGGGGAGGGGGGATGTAACCTGCGGAAATGCGATGTGCTTAGTACGATGACACATGTCCCTGTCGCGCGCTGTGCCCGTGGTGCTGGACGTCACACCACCCATAAGAATATACGTTTGAAGGATCTTGAAACTGTTAACTTGATCGTTTATGGCGGGTGAGTCAAGGCCTTCTTTGTTTCTACGGCGTAGGGATTGCTGCCCGCACTGTTCCCAGTGGGCACCAGGCATGAAGTGTGGGCTCTTTTGCATGCCACCTACAACACTTAAGAGTTGCAGGTTATCGAATCAGAAGCAGCGAAGCAAAGTGATGGTGACTACGAAGCAAGCCATCAGACTCCCAATACCAAAGCCAGCTCTCCCTGCTGCATTCT
>KV425575.1:0-47509 GCA_001632425.1 Neolentinus lepideus HHB14362 ss-1 | reverse complement strand
TTTTCGAATGCCCAGAAGAATAATGTGTTATTCGGATGTCCTGGACGCTGGACATCGATATTTCCAGCCCAATTTCTTCCGAGAGTCCAAGTGACATTCGGGAGCGGTTGGGTGACTTGGAAATCTGATCCACACATCGAATCAGCTCAGGTCCCGGTCAATAATATTCACATTGTACTAACAATTCTGCCATTCTGGGCTGTAGTCGCCAGACGGAATTCCTGTGTAGTTGTGAGGATACCCCACACCGTTTGGCCCGGAGTCCTGAGCATTCACTACGACAGCAAGAATCGCCCCAAGGGCAACATACACCACAACCATGGTGACTGCTTGCGCAGGCGAGAGCCGAGTTACTATTTATTCAACATTGCGCTTGATATATAGATGCTATCTTGTACGTTTGCCTGATGATGAACTTCACGTACACATGCGCGCAATTCTCGCTGCATCTATATTTGGCTCCAGCCAGAATTGCGACGCCCCTTCAGCCAATCCAAGCCACGGAAAAACACTGCCACACTTCCCTTAGAGGCTGTGCATCCGAAGTATCTGGATTTTGATGGTCGCTACTTCAGGAGATAAATTGATCTGGTATCTGGTTTCACTTATGAAGCCAAGGACTGCTGTCGATTCACAGAGAAATTGCTGGTCCTGGTGATCGCTTCCAAAGTCGCATTCCAGATGATGATCATTGGCCCCCATGGATCTCTTCACTTCTCCGCGGTCTCCATAGGATGTGGCACCCCTTTCCGCGTACCTGGCCATGGCGACCGTACGTCTGTCGTAATAAGATTCATCTCAACATTTCCATGATTTCCTGGTGAGTCTTAATGCGTCCAGATTACCCGTGGACCGGGGAGCGAGGCTCGCTATCAACTAGTGCGGGAGACTGGTGGAACAGCTATTGGGGCAGGGGAGGGCGATGGATCACTCTTTTGGGGCCCTCTTGCTTGGACCTCCGAAAAGAATGGGATCGACGCTCTCGACTCTCCTCACGTCATCTACGTTATATATGACCGTGGCTCCCTCCGAGGGCTCTCAGAAATACCATCCTTAGGGATCAATGATCATTATAGAAGACCTTTCTGAGGTGCTAGAATGCGCTGTATATTCTAGCTACTTGCTGGCAGTCAAGAGTTTGGCCTTGCGTGGATGCTCATTTTCTACGTAAACATATCCCGGTCGATCTGTTATCGAATCGTCTTTGCCCCATTGCCGAACGAGATATTCGGCCCAGCGCAGTTGTCTGTAGCCCTAGACCTTCGTCATGGCATGTCGTCTCGTACTGGAACTGCGATCGTCGTGAAATTTCTCTGGCAGTATTGATATATACTCAGGCGTTCACTTCTAACCTGAGCCCCCAAGTCCAACGTGGCGTTCAAATCATCAGCACGACTGACCGGCTTCCCCCTTAGGTGATGCTGTCCTGTCCTCGAGCTGAGAGCAGCTCTCACCTTCAAAGAAACTGGTGCTTCTTCCAGAGCTGTACACGTCGCTCAATGATGACTTGTTACGTACTTTCCAAGCCAGTGCCGTTGTAAATGGCAGTCGCTGGATCAGCATCAGCGAAATTGATGCTTAAAATGTCCTGTAATGGGCACGATCCCGCGCAGACCCAATAGACCATAACGAGGGTGAGAGACTCGCAACGAACTGAGAGAATGCGAGAAGGTGTCGACTTTGTAAGTATTTTATTGTGTATTTATGTGTGGCTTCGGTACACTGACACCATCTGTCCACTGTAGTTCGGCTTCCTCGAAGCCTTAGTCAAGGTCTTCCCAAGTCTCGCCACTCGGCCGCTGTACATCTGCAGCGAAACGTCTGGGCTTTAACCATACGACGGAACACTGGTTAGGCCGTGATCCCGAGTACATCAATCTGAACCTCTCGTTCATCGTCGACATGTTTAAATGTCGCATGTTATTCTCTCTCTTCCCCCGTTTCCTCGAACCGTAAGCAATGTCTCGTACGCAGAGTGCACCTGATACTGACCTGAACTGAAATCCCGACTAGCCTTGTTGGCCAATTTTCGACCAGCATTTCATCCCAGATTCAACTTGGGATGCGCCTGCTGAACCCTGTCCTCGACGAACGCACGCAGATCCTTGAGGATTCAGATGGCGACTGGTCGGCTCTTCCGGTATGTTTCGCTTGTATCTGTTACTGCGCTAAGCCGAAGCGTCCCCGCTGCAGAATTATATGCTTTCCTGGTTGATGGCGTCAGTCCCTAAGGATGAGACTCTGGACACGATGACCCGCCGACTTCTGGGCGTTAACGTCGCCGCTATTCACACCATCGCACACGTGAGTGGATCTCTACGCGCTACACTTGCATCGCGTGTATTGACGACTCCGTTGTAGACCTTCAGTCGTGGTATATTCTATCTCGCTGTCATCCAAGATCTCATCCCCCCGATCCTCAAGGAGGTAGAGGATGCCATAGCCGAGAGTGGTTGGACTAAAACGGCCATGGGCAAACTCTACCTGCTCGACAGCTTCCTCAAGGAAGTTATATAATACTAGTAGGTCTTAGTGCAACAGACCTAGAATTGCACTTCTGCTTCATCTCTGACCGATAGCCACCTGAGGCAGATCCTTTAGGCCTCCGGCGCTGCCGACCTGTGGATACCGTGCAAAAAAGTAATCTAGACTGTTTACATCTTCCGAGTCGCTGTGAAGCTTGAAGTTTACCAACGACGCGCTCACCCGACTACACTAGTACTGTGCCGTTGAATCTCCGTGCGGTGCGGACTTGGTGTCCGCCATTCGAGCAAAGTATTGTTCGAAGCTGCTTTTTTGTCCCTCTTCACCATTATTCGGCTTTGTCGTTTTCTTATTGTGGGAGTTCCTCAGGACTCTTGCCATGCCCAGTGGCCCACCTCGCGAGTTTATTATCCCTATATATATCAGCGCTCGATTCTTGGTTCAATTCTTCGTAACACACTCTTCAAAGAAGATGCTGTTCGACCTTCTGTTTTCGGTTGCAGAGGTATACGGCCACGTGTCCGAGTCTGTGACATCTCCGGCCTCCCTAGATAGGCTATTGATTGGTCCTCTCTGATTTGCGTATACATTATTTTCAGCTAATGACAATTATCATGAAGGCAAGGAGCTTTGGGAGCTTTGTTGATACATGGAAGACCTGGCCCCTCACAATGACGCTGCTTTACCTGTAATCTAGGGCTGCAAAAATCCTAGTGGGCCTCCACGAAGTCATTTTTCTGCGATCCTAACACGAAGTGGTATACCGTTACCGTGCTTCGCCGATTCTAGTTTTCTGTGTAAGAGTTCGTCTCAACTCTACCACGATTTGGGCTGTGATATATCTGCGCTAGCTTCGAACCACTGTGGAGGCTCGGAGCTGGGGCTATCTCAACTATCTTGACACTCCGGACAGAACTTTAGCGCACCAGCCTCTCAATGTACTCTCCGGAGTCCTTATCGAGCAACGATCACCATCAAAGATCATCCTATGACGCTCGAGTAAGCTATATATATGGTAGCTTCAGATGTCCTGGTACGCTCACTAACTTAGCCTGGCGTTGATGGCAGCCTTCCGCATAAATAAAGCTTGGTGACTTTGGAATCGAACTGCGTGCACGAACGTGATATGCGCCCTGAGCATCACTGCAACTGCTGTTCGCTACTGCTTTCAGCCGTGGCACAAGCGCTCGTGCTACCTCCACGATGTTATATGTTGTGCTTGGCACTGTCCCGCATGTGCGCTGGAACCAAGATATTTATGGCGATATGAGCGCTTCATAGCCATGCTCCTGCCTCGAGTCTGACTGCCATTCCACACCGGCAGCAGACGTGAGTACTGCTGCCCGCTTACCCTGCAGTGCTTCTAACTGTTCCTCTACACCTTGTTTGTCTAGTTTCTCCCTGATCCTGTCGAACACCCACCCCCGATGGTGTCCGAGACTCGCCGACTGTCTGCTCATGCAGATGCATCTAGCACGCAGACAGCGATACAACCTGAGACTGACGTACCCCCCTCATCGCCGAATAGGCGGCCCTTTCACGATACTCCTGCTTCCAACATAGAATCAGGTTCTCACACTGGGCCCACTCCCAAAGGGACTGCACCATCTGTTTCAGGTTCTAGGACCCGGAGACACATCGTCAGACGAACTGCGACTGCAGTAACTGATGCTCTGGCTGATATTTCCCAGAAGATGAAGCCAGAAGTGAAGATTATAAGACCATCTACCACGGACAGCCTCAAGGCTATCATTCAGCCGAGTCCATATTCTTAACTGTTGTACTGAGCAAGATGGTCTTACTGATGTTCATAGAGTGGAATATATTCTTGGTGCTTGTTCCGATCAGCGTGAGTTTTTCTCATGAAATAGCATTGAATTTTTCTGAAGTCGGCGGCAATTACACAGTGGTGGCTTCACTTTTCTCATCCAACGAGATATAAGACCATATTCGCCTGTGAGTGAAGTCGGCTTCGAGTGTTGGTACAGGATTGAAGGACGTGCAGGTACATTCATTGCCAAGTTCCCACTCGCGAATGTCAGATTCAATCCTGTCCACGTACCATGGATCGTGTTGTCGACTAATAGTCATCCAGTTACTCGTACTCGCTGCAGAATCATTGAGCATGCATGTAGGAAGTGTTCCTCGCGGTATACTTCATTCGACCGCTGGGAATACGTGAGTATTACTCTACCAGACATTCGAGTTGAGTATTGACGAGATAAAAAGCATCGAATTTATTATAGCTGTTCGCTCTAAGCGCTCTGCTATCCGTTCTATTCTAACCTAGCCATGATAGCTTGTTGCGCTCATTCGCTGCGAATTACAAGTAGTTCAAACTTCTCGTGCGTTCACCAGACATTCTTCACCGCTTCACTGTAAACGGTCCACGTTCGACAGTGATAGGGTCGATCGTGAATCACCTCCGTGAGTAGTCATTCATTCTCCTTGGAGTCCCTTGCCGTTCTGATAAAGTGCTGAAGTTCTCAGTGTCGGTATGTGTTTCCTGTGGGGAGGCTTTACGCATTACGAGCAAGAATTCGACATCAGTGAGTAACACCACTGTTAAAGGGTAGGCGTTCTTACATGACATCTTCTACTGCAGAGGCTGCGGAGGTGGACTCATGGTTGCTGATAGCTAGTATTATGGTCGTCCTGTTTCCCGCAGTCTTGCACGGAACCGTCGATCCAAATCTATCCGATCCGAGTCAGAGACAAAATATTCTGAGTGTCAGTCACGGGGTAAGCAATCATGGTTTGCTTGCTACTCACCGACAGTACTGATATCGCTCTTTTTAGGTTGCATTGGTTCTCCTGTGCAGTGCGTGGTGTTACTCTTAATCGAGAGCTGCAATGTCTCGTCTGACTACTAACACAGTATATGCGACTTTTCTGATTTTCATGTTCTTCTCGCACAGACTCATGTATGACTCTAGCTCGTACGAGCTTGGAGAGAGAGAACACAGACCGACATCTACCGATTATGAAGCCCAAGTGCAGGTGCGTGCGACCCCGGGGACATCACACGATCCAGGTCAAAGCACGAATAACGGTATGTCAATCATGTACATCCTGCGGCGGATGTGATGGGCCGACCAGTTCTCTGATTGAGGCCACAATGACACGAGCGTGGACAGAGGACGACCAGAAACACCGGCACTCAATCTTCCTATGGCCACTATCCTATTAATCCTTGTGACAGCCGTTTGTTGCGCTCTAGTCAAGTCCCACGGTCAATGTTAATCCGCCTTCTCTATTATCTACAGGTCATATCAGTTACTGCTCTCTTCATGATAGATTCTGTTGATGGATTATCCGCAACGAGCAATGTGAGCAAGGAATTCATTGCGATGATTCTCATTCCAATAATGGGAAATGCTCCAGGAAAGCTTTCAATCCATCTTTCACCTGACTTCTAGTAACCGAAGCCATCTACAGAGCATCTACATACGACTAGTCTGGCCGTCAGAGGCAGTTTACCGCTGTCTATGGCTGTAGCAGTAGGGTCTGGTGTTGTGCGTTCCCTTCTCTGTATTGTTTATATGCTTTATTCACTGTCGTCGACTAGCAACTCGCACTTTTCATCATTCCGTCAGTAATGCCGATATGTTGCTTGTCAGAATTTGACAAAATCCGCTTAAAGCTTCATGGTCTGTCTCGCGTGGTGGGCACACAAACCTCTGACACTGCTATTTGATCCTGTCGAGGCTATAACCCTTGTCGTCACTAGTGCGGAGATTTTGGTACAATTCTTCAGTGCTAAATTGACCTCTAAACCTACTCCAGCGGTTGTCGTGGCATTCATGACCACCAACGGAAGATCAAACTGGCTCGAAGGAGCGATTCTGATTTGTAAGTCAGGCTTTGCATATCTCACTCACAGTTAACTGATACACCACTACTTTCCCAGTTCTCTTCACGGTCATAGGGGTCGTATTCTTCTTCTATAACCCAGGTAGCGAAAAATTTCTCTTTGGATTGTGCCTACATCTACTCAAAGCGGGATACGTGTAGTGGTCAGTCCTGTAAACATCTGCTAGATAACATATCAGGATACTATTCATCGTACGGGTCAGGGCCATAGGTAGCAGGCAGGGACTGCGCTGGCACGCTCGAGTCTCAGAATCCACCACTTTGTATACATATTACGCGAGGTCCCTATAGGCGGAGATAAATGTTTCCCATTCTTGATGTCCTCTGACTGGCCTGTGTACATTCAGTAATACTCGGACATGGCGTCAGCCTGGTCCAATCGGCGGTGTCGGAGATTTCCGACAATGTCGCCTCTTCGGAAGTTCATCCTCATTCGTCCTCATTCGTGTACTCAGGTGTACTCTGAGGCCTGAGGTCTCCACTAGCTAGCCCTGAACGTTAACTAGAAACGATGGCCTCTCGTCCCGATGGACGTGGTACGGAAGAACTCCGGGCATTGTCTATTATATATGAAAGGTTAGACAGGGCTGACGGGTCGGCTCGTTTTGCGTTCGGTGGGACTATTCCGTTTTCTACGATGTCAATACACTGACAATGCCATGATACCAACGTCGGGTAGGAACATCGAATTCCACACTGACATCTGTATCTGGTCCAATCGAACCTCGCCCACAATCCGAGCATCCGTCCCTCACAACCTTAGAAATCCATGTTCGTCCCCTTCATTCACTGCCCTCTACCCAATCGCGCCATCTAGCGGCAGTTTTAAAATCGATATTCTCGCAAACAATTTTACTGAACCAAAATCCGAGAACACTCGTCCAAATTGTCGTGCAGGCACTGTCTGTCAGTGAGGTGGCCGGACGTTCAGGTACTGGAGCTGGGACTGCAGGAGTATATGGACCAGGGACGATAGCGAGCGTGGTGAACAGTGCAAGTCTGGCGCTCGTCAATGCGGGAAGCATTCCATTACGTGGCGTGGTCTGCGCAGTGGCTGTTGGTCGCCCGACGACGTCCGTTCCATCTGCACCTACAACAATATCAACCTTGGTTCTCGACCCGTCCCCCGAAGAGATTTCAAGTCTCACAGCTCAAGGCGTCTTTGCGTTTCTCATCTCATCTGCATTATCTGTACCGTCCGCTGGACAGGAACCACCAACCGAGCTGATTTGGAGCAACTGGTCCAGCAATAATCTTGGAATAACCAAGGTCAGTGAAGGAGAAATGGCCGAATTAGGGCGTGCACGGGAGATGGCGAGGCAAGGAGCCATAAAGGTGTGGTGGAAGATGAGAGAGACCGTCAGTGGGATGGAAGCGGAGACAAAGCGTTTACCCGAGATGGCAGGGTCAAGAGCGATAGATAATGATGTTACTGGCAAGAGACGTGCGGGGGGCGAGGAAGATGAAGGAGACGAGAATGAGAATGACGAAATGAAAATTTGATTAAGTTATAGGGATGATCGTCTACATGAGATAAGGATATTCACAATAACCAAGTGGCTCATAAGCCTCGGCATCCAAATGGTCTCACATTCGTACGTCTTCTATCTTGTTTACTACCGCTTGCTGATGTTTGTATAGGATCAGTATCTTCATGTTGCCCCACAGGTACGTTCGTTACCCTGGTTTCCTTCTTACGTGCGTCGTCTGGTATACGAATGTGGTTTATACAAGTAATGACAAACTCCGAGCAGTTATACACATAATGTATTGAGTCCTTCATGCAACAGTCCGTCGCCATCTACCTGACGCACTCGAATGTGCTGTGGGATCAGTTCATAACAGGGGTAGTAGGCCTTCAATGATCTACGAGATGGGGAGTGCGATCTACTATTATCCTGAGTCTGGAGAATCGTCAGCCTCCACGGGGCACCCCCATTTCTCCGAGTCAAGCCCCCCAAGACCCGTTGACATTACTCTCGGATAGGAGAGCGATTTCAGCGCAAATTCCACAAAGTGAGGAGAGCCTGCATCTTCTGCAGTTGACGACCGCAGTTCCGTCAAGGCTGACATATGGACAGAACCAGGGCCTTTTCGCGACAAGGGACAAAATCTTGGTCTAAAGAGAGTCATACTAAGAACGAGCAAGCATTGAGCAAGTGTTGCAACTGCTCTGGAGTGAGCCTGTTCGACGTCTTATTTTCCTCCGACTCAGGGAAACCTATCTTTGACACAACGTCTTCGTCCATGTCCATACCAGTGTAGAAGATAGAGCCAACTCTGTGAAGTGGCGCAATATTGCTTGAAAGGGGGACACCCCAGAAGGAGAATGACACTTCCAATGAATAATCGGCACGTAAGTATTTGATGCATGCATCTATGCTCATTATCTTGAGATGCATTGTACAAGAGCTTCTGATCTTCAGGCTTCTACTCAGTCGGAACGCAGAGATCTGGTGCAACTCGCTGCGTTCCTCCTGGGCCAACATACAACATGCATTTCAATTTTTGCGCTGATCCCCAGACATAAGACGTCTAGTCAAGACTGAAAGGCACTTACCGTATGCATAATGAACGTTTGTTGCTAAACGAGTTTGTCGCTGTTTGTGGCACCGCGCTAGACTTGTGTCGGAGTTCAAATTTGGGCGCTCTCGCTCGACGCCCACAAAGGACTCGCGCTAGCGTTGCACGCGTTCAAGACGATGCATGCAGCGTGCCTCGCTGTGATCCGTGTCATCGACTCGTGTTCAAGGCTATAAAGGAGAGTGGTTCAGTTGGCGCTGGCGTCTTCCCTTACTACCCAGCATTATCAAGGAGTGGGTATATTGCGTCCACTCTGAATACCGTGTTCAGGATTCTGGAGGTTCAGGGTGCGTGGGAGTATTCATCTGTTCGCACAATACTGAGATAGTGTCTGTAGCAGTATTCAGAGGGCTCTGTGTTGGTCTTTGACCCCCCCTGGCAATGCATCCTTACTGCTCTTGCGAGCAAATCATGCTCCATGGTGATTGACTTGGTCGTTATGAAGATCTTCAAGCCTCTCATGTTCTTTAAATATCTCGGAGCCGTTGGCGAATCTATCATTGGTAATCATGAACGTGTTTCGTTGTTATGCGGGACTCGACGTAGACAACGGTTTCGTCCGGGTGTTTCCTCGGGCATATCTGCCAGCGAGTTCCATCCGCTTTCTCTCGTGCTTCAAGGAGATGATAATGCTGCCTTCTTGTTTCATGACGCAGGATTGTACGGCACGCCCCGATGTAAGTCTACCTACTGTGTCCCATGACTGCTCTCCTGAAAACTATGGGTCCAGGTTTTATCGATTAGGCATCATACTAGGTGGCGATTTTCAGATATGGTGGAAATGAATTAGTTGGTGTTACGAACGTTGTCCCTCGGATACCCTTTCTTTCTCCGTATTCCTCTCGGTTTTCTGGAATACTGATAGTTCTTCTGTGAACGAGAGCTGATGTTCTCGAAGAAGATGAAATCGACCTGCCTTCCCTCGACCCCGCAGTTCTCTGTCTGAACTATCCGGAGTCAATTTCCGCACGGTTCTCATACCAAATTCTCGTCAATTACTGTCAATTACTATCGGGAATAAGTCGGTGGTCTGACTTCGCAACTTGACAATGATCATTAAAGTTCAGAGACGGTAAGTTGCACTCGGAGCGATCTCAGGCGACGCCAACACCCATACAACGGAGCTGGATGCTGTCAGAAGGCATTCGCAGGTCTACGCTCTTCGGTCAGACGCCTATGATGTGGACTTTCCATATATCCGTTCAGGTACGTCCATAGTTACGACGATGATGGTTCGTTCAATAGGAGAATGAGTTCTGATACAACTTTATTTCATGTTTCAGCTTTGAGTGCAGAACGTTCGGGCTCGGCAGCTTTCGGACTTTACTGTTGCTTCACCCGAATGTCGCGTTTCAACTCGGACGTAGAATTGACAAGCTACTCTACAATGGCCTTCTCAAAGCTTCGGTTTACCACGGATATTGTGATCTCCACATATTCTGTTGCAAGTGGCGTATCAGATCTTTTTGTTTTCATCAGGTACTTTGGAGATGTCGGATTCAAGTTTGTAGTCATTCCGGTTGCTGGTCGCCCACAGTTTACCTCATTCAACGGCCGAATACTCCGGTCTACGAACAACAGCCCTATTTCTGCTTGACGTGCCTGGGGCCCCACCGATTTCCGTGACATACGGCAAGTACTTTATTCTCCGCAGCGGAGTCAAGCTTGTATTGGAATATGAGCTGTAAAGCGAGTACGCCTTGAAGCTTATAGTGACAGGGTCCATGTGAGTCGCAATTAGACCTTGTTCAGCAGTCATTGATGCTAACAGTGTGGCTTAGGTAAGCCTGCTGAGCCTTACGTAAGGGAGATGCTGGCGCCAATTATCGTGAGCCGTGCTCTCGTCCTTTGGAGAACTAAGTACCGCTGATTTTCTCTTTCGAGAAACGGGTTGCGGGCCCCACCATTATCACCGTCTTCTGGGCGCTTGGAGTACGTCTATCCTCTCACTGCTATGTCCGTTCTCCGACGATATGTCAATGCGAGCCTCGTGCAGTCCTTTGCATGACTTTGCCAAACGTAACGTGGCTACCTCGTGGTAGACGAGGTCGGCAATGGTAGGTGTCAAATAATTACGCAAGCACACCTGGATCAACAAGTTAGGACTCCGGAGCCTCGGAGATTTTCCTATGCCGATGGTCTTGAGAGCATGTGAACATTAAAAGAACAAGGGACCCTCGCGTGGTTACGTGTCTTCCCTTCCATTCTCATCAGAGCCAAGTGTGTATTCCATTTTAATCAGCTGACACATTATATTCTCGTCATCATGACCGGTATGCTAGCTATCGTCCAATACATCGGGCGCCCGTTAATCCCTGAGAACGGAACCGTCTCTGTCGAAGAGAACGAGTTCAGAACCCAGAATACATACGAACTATTTACAAATAAACAAGATATTCGTGGCCAAATAGATGGTTGTGCGAACAAGAAAATGTGAGTGTCGAGTTATAACAGAAACAAAGAAGATAGCGTGAGGAACTGATACAATGCGGACAATGCTCCGAATAACGATACATCCAGGGGTAGAGTGGTGAAAGCGCCTTCAATAAATAGCGTGTATGATGGACGATACAGAGGCGAGATATATGGGGAGGGGGAATAGGTAGAGGCGCATCAAAATGCTGGAACCGCGAACGTCGACATATCAGTGTTAAGACGATGGAGGTCCAGCTTCTGCTCCTGGGGTATATAATCCTTGGACAATTGGGCATAGGGCTGCGCGAAGTAAGGTGCGCCGTTCATGTGCGCCGTGTTGCTAAAGTCGCTGTCATAGTACGATGGCAGATGCTGGCTGTCGAACGTCGGCATCGGGCTCTCGACGGCGTAATGTGCAGGATATGAGGTGCAATTGAAACCGCTAATCTGTGGAAGAGAATCGGCGGGCGACAAGGGCTCGCAAGGACTGAGCGGGCCGTAGGGACTCAACTGCATCGCTGGGTAGCATTGCGGCGTGCTGGGAATGCTCGGCACAGGTGATGCGACGGACGTCCACGTGTCAACGAAGCTGGTATCGATGGTTAGCGCTGCTTCGAAGGTCGTCGGGCAAGGTATGACGGGCGCCGGCTGCGGGCTGTACAGGTTCTGGTGATGAACCTCAGGCACTTTAACGAGAGGATCGCACGGCGCATCTTGTGCAGCGACAGTTTCGGCAAAAGAGAAGGAACCGAAATCCTGCAATAAGTCAGCATGATGTAGTGTGGGGTGAAAGAACGTGACTCACAAACGAAGGCTCGAGACTTGGAGTGAATGCATAACCAGGTGAAGGAGCGTGTTGATATCCGTCGTAGTACGCGTCGGCCTCGGAGGTGGTGTCGGATCCCAGAGGTGAAAGTACGTTACTCTCGTAGTAAGCGGATGTGGGTGAAGAGTTGCGGATGGGTTGGGTGCTGCAGGCGCGGAGTGGCTTAGAGTCAGGGCTGGAAGGGACGAAGAAGTCGGATGCCTTCGGGTGCTTGGTGTCAGGCACTGGAGCAGAGGAAGAGCGACGATAGGCACGGGCGGTTAGGGGTGCCTCGAACCGTGTGACGATCTCGGGTACGTGGTGTCGATCGAATTCACGAACAGCGTCGTCAAGCTCTTCCCCTTTCTTGCCCTGCACAAGCAACTCGGCTATCTTCTCGCAGCGTTTGATATCCTTCGGTCCTACCTCTCGCACTTTCCGTTTCGCAGTCGGCGTCCCCTTGACCTTCGTATGCAGTGGTCTAAAAGCATACTCAGGGAACTTACGCTTGTGCTCGTCCAAGGCAGCCTTGGCCTTCACGTGCCACACTTGTCGTTCCTCGTGCGGCAAGTTCTGCCAAGTAAGTCCAATGATCTTCGACAACGTACTATGGTTCGTTTCAACGTCGGAAGACACGTGCTGACTTTTTATAAAAGCAGAGCGGAAGAGGATGAAGGCGTTCGGGGGACGGGGAATGTGATTGTCTGGCTTTTTCTTCGTGTGCGTTGGACGCGGAGAATCACCAGGGCCATCGGGGGCAGGAAAGAGGGTGGACTCGGGTGGGAATTCGGGAGGAGGTATCTCGTTAAATGTGTCAGGAGTGAGGTTAGATGCGAAAGCGATAGCCTGAGGCACGGATGGCTCTACAGGAGTAGTCCAGGTGAGTTGTACACCTTCCAAGTCGGTCAGAACAGGCGCCTGGGAGATTAGATTGATGTGGCACGCGTACCGTCTACGCCATTGCGCCTCGAGTGCTTAGTTCTCTCCGCAGGCATGTTCGCTGAAGTTAAGGGATCGTCGGGGAGAGGACAGCTGCAGCTCTGGAAGAAATTTGGAGGTAACGCAGAACGTGGATATCGCGAAGAGGGCCTAAAGCGAGAATTACCTACTGCTTTATACTTGGTTCCCGTGGTACGGGCACCGGAACTGGGGTCCATCTAGATATTGAATTTCACTGGCGATTTTAGGTCTCGAAACTGCCCAAGATAGTGGATACAGCTCATTCTATTCCCGGCAGTCGCCGCCGCGTATCTTGGGCCATCAAACATACGCTATACATAATGACGGCACATGCGTCCCGTGAAGGTAATTAAGGCCCTCGTTAATGGCGCCAGATAGCCGGGCGCTGGCACTGGGCGGCAGGAATTGACTTTATTCGCTGCACTCCCTGCCATGGACATATGAGCCCATCAGGGTCTAAGGTATCTCACTCCCAGAGTTGCACTGGATGTGGCAACGAACACAACTTCCTGCGCTCTCCATCGAGGTGGGGAGCGCATTGTTGCCCGAGTCCGTCGATATGTCCTCGCTTTCGATTCCTATTTCTGCAACCTGAGTGCCTTTTGGTTCCGAGTAGAGTCTAAGCATATTAGGTAAGCAAAGGGGACGTATTTGTACCTCATGATTCGTTATCAGTAAGTCTAGGTGCGGAAGCATATGCATATGCTGACCACCTCTTATGGGGTGCCTTGTTCGAAGAAGGCCGGCTCCGACCAACCACAGTCCTCCTCGGAAAGCTACGCGAATAACGCTGTCCTGCACTGGTTAAGGGTTTACTGGCACTGCAATATCGCCGAAGTCATATGAACCAACGGAGGGTCCGCCACGGTACTGCCTGTACCGCAACAGTCGCCACACCCCGTCTGGTCAGATAGGCTAAGTCCACGATGTCGCCTTATTTTACGAATCAGACTGAATCAGAATGCCTTCTTGAGATTACAGTGCTTGGACGAATATATTCTGGATAAATCAAGATTCCCTAGTGGCGCAAAGATCGTTCATGACGATTGCGTCCCTCTTGGACAACAATTTCCTCAATCAGACAAGGTCTCTTCATAACAACGCTCCCCTGATGTCAAGATCTGTGAACGAAGCCAGTAGGAATACCATCGTCCCGCGCGAAGGATCTTCATGATCGAAGCGTCTCCCGATAGACTAGCTGCCGGTCGTCGTTGGCCATGTCAGGTCTCCTCTACTTTGAGAGACGATAGCATTCCTAGCAGACGGGGCTCTCCATTACCCGGATCCTCAAGGAGCTTGACATTAGACTCTGAAACCAAGCGCTATAACCCCGGTGTGTATAGTCATCGATTCCTGGTTACCCGCGACACCGTCGAACTGATTTCATAGTGTTTTCCTTCACATCTGAATGTGGGATCCCAGCATTATTCTAGACCCGTACGCTGGCATTCATTTGGATTTGAACGCCCTGCCGGCCGGCAGACGGGTAGTGAGGTACCACTGCCTTGAGTGGTCTCCGTTGCCTTTATCGGACCGCCTCTAGGGTATACGTATACCATCTTATACCCCTATTCATGGTCAAATTTCAAGTGGCTTTCGAACGTCGTATGTCTGCCAACGGAGTGCGACCTATTTCTCCACCGGTACTGCTTTGGGGCAGGACTTCGTTGGAAATTTCGTCTAACAAGCGAGTATTAAATCTTCTATTTTATGATAAAAATGCAACAGCCATGCATGACCACGTGCGAGAGCCTGCCTCGAGGCATGTGCACCTTCTAATTCAGAGCTTGCTCCGCCCGGACCTGGCCCAGAAACTCACGCCGCTGTTATACACCTCTGGCGAGATATGACCGTATCCCCACACCAGTTGTGGCTTAGATCGACGCTGTACGTGAAGAGCTGTCAATGATTGATCAATCAATACGACTAATTGTCCAGCCACCGCTATCATATTCGTCCGTCGAACACGTCCAAAAGATATTCATATCAGCATAAGCCGTTGCGAGATTAACGAACCAAAAATTTACTGGCTTATCCTGTTTCAGTCCAACGACGGAGATCTCACAAGCCACGAAGCATGGGCTATGAATGTGCAGTCGAACAGAAGGAACTACGAGTATAATAATACGTGGACACCTGCACGGAGAGGCAGAGCGAAAATAGCGATGCAATGTGCACGGGTCGCCGCCGAGAAGAACAAGATAGTACCTGAGTACGCTCCGCTGGACGATGGAAAACAAGGGATCCAAGCAGAGCGACTCCTCAGACGCTTCTCTTTCAGCCGTCCATGTGGCAACGGTTCACAACGACGCACTAGAACAAATGCTGGAGTTCGGTTCTTGTGACAAGCTGCAATGTTTTCGTGAAGAGTTGTTGCAGTACTGCGCTGCTTGGCGATAGCCACCGGAAACTTGGAAGACCCAGAGTACGGGTACGCCAGTGTATCAGACATCACGCTGCAGAATGGAGACTGGACTCGATCACTAGGGCCGTAGGCATGCTGTGGATACGACCGTCCAGGTCGGGAATGGAAAGCCTAGCAGGGAGTCTCCAAATTCTTTGGCGACAGACGGAGGAGACCGTAACATGTTGATGATCGTCGGAAATGACTGAATCGACAGCCATTCGGCAGCGAATAGCGACGCCACTGAGAAGAGGAGGGCTGCTTCTAGTTCCAGGAGAACGAGGCGCGTCCGGAACATACCCCCCACCGAGGTCTTCATCGCTGCGATGACCTGACAAAGGGTTTGCTATGATCCTTGTGCAATTTCCTGGCCCTGCCATGAGAAGACATCGGAGCCAACGATTCGACTTCCACGTCACAAACACAGCGTTAGTCAGTAATAAGCTCCCCCGCTCTATTGACCGACAGGACTGGCTGGGCAAGCGGTGTCTGCGCAGAACGTCATATCAACGTATAGACACCGTCCCCGTCACTATCGCTGCCTATTCGAAGCCAGAACAATATTCGTACAGCAACGGGAACGAGAAAAGGTTAATGCAGGCAAAAACCTAGGCCGCTCGGCGTACCTGCAACTTGATCATAATGCGCGGTGGCTGGGCCGATGCTATGATCCAGGTGTAGTCTGAGATGCGGCGTCGCAAGTACTGGGAGATATCGAGGAAGAGAATTCCGTTCATCCGCTGACAGGTCCCTAATCCCCTAGATCCCGAGCTATCTGAACTTTGAAGGACACATCAACCACCACGGATGAGTATGGCATAAACAAGGGCGATGGACTTTACGAGAATCTACTTGCACGCTGCAGCAACAGTGGCTATCCAACATCGAGCCTATCCGCCGAACAGACAAAGTACTTTCCTTGTACTCTTCCGTCCCTAGTCCAGGGACCACCTTGGGTCGCTCCGCCTTCAGCTCTGCAAATCGCATTATCCACCGGATAAGGCCACCGACGCAAGCGAGATGACGAAGAGCCAAGAAGGCGCGGATGCCGTAATCCCGCTCCCTCGACCAACGGCGGGGCCAACTTTAGTACCTTTAGCACCAGGGTGTCAACGCCACGACGACCTTTGCTCAATGTGGGTCCCAACGCTAGCACTCGATCGTCCCGCAACGCCACAAGCTTCTGTGCTGTGGGTCCCCCTCGAAACCGCGGCCTTAGCACAAAACTGGCCGCTGGACATAATTCGGCGGCCTGGAGTGTCGCATCTCCAATGGATGACGACGTGTTTGAACTAGAAGCTGTGTATGATGAACTGTGATCCTGGAACAACGGTCGATTAGTGCTGTCAAATTCTGCTCCTAGGAAGTCATTGGCAGTACGGCATCGGCGAGCGGGATTAGCTGTGCAATGCGGTCTGGAGTATCACAAGGTGAGAGCCCAACTGTGCACGTTTGTCAGCGATAGTAATTTTGACGCACCGAATATTCTTCTGAGCGCCACAAACAGAACTCGAAGATTACCACCCGGTCCATACGGTCAATCATTCCACTAAGACAAAACATCCCCGCACTCTCACCCATCCCCTACGAGACCTTCTCTTCTGCTTCGCTCGCCACCCTCATCGCCTCTTGGACAAAGCGGCTGTGCAATTGTCGTGACCGCTGGGGGAAACTCGCAGAGACAATCCTACACACCTCTTCCGACGGCGTCAGTGGCACTGCCGTGCGTCACAAGCATACTACACACACGAATAACGTCAGTCCTTTTCCTTATCCATGCGTTGACCGCTCTAATGATCTCGTCGAAGATCCTAGTGTCTGTTTGTAGACGGAAGTGGGATGAAGATAGCAGGATCGATTGGAGTTGTCCCAGAAACGAACGTACATCGTCCTCCAAGCTTCACGGGCGCCAGAATTAGATGTTTGATGTTTGATCGCTGATAATGCTGGTGTGTACGAAGTCGAATGGATGAAAAGACTGATCTAGTGATCGTCGACGGTCGAGGGAAGCGTCGATCGTGTCAATCATGAGTGAATCACCATGTCGACGAGACGGAAATTGACAGAATCTGCTCGAGGCCCATGAAGGGAAGACGAAGCCTGAAGGGTGAGATGCTTGCGAGTCTGTACTTTTGAGGCTCACGCTGACTCCTCCGGTGGCACGCAGCAACAATGAGGATGGGCCTCGAGGCTAGATACTGACGCCATATCGATGGGAAGAGCCACATCTGATTGCCTCGTGCCCCGACTGTTTTCTGCCGCAAGAGACGCGACTCACGAGCGAGAACAGTTGATGTGTCCACAATACACCATCCACTTCGAAGGTGAAGCCAAAGTGGCAAAGTGGAAGCCGCTAGTTACCGAATTTGATGATTTCCTCATTTGGTAGTACACCTGCCATTCGGAGATTCGGCCAACGCCGCCTCGTGAACGAGTCTGAGAGTTCAAGCTAAGCACGGTCTGCTGTGCCGGAAGTGTAATAGCAAAACTTTTTCATGATGTAGACATGGCACGTTCAAAATACACTAGAGCCTGGGATACATCATGCATTCCGGTTGTTCTCTAGATATTGTCTATGTGTATAGCTCCTGGTATCCCATGCAAGCTGATCACGAACACACTCTGGGACTGTAATCAGTCTATTCTCGTTAGTGCGAATGCTTTTTGGGTATACCAACATCTTGCTCTAGCCCCGGAGCTACTTACACTGCCACATACCACAAGCGGGAAAAGCTTCGAATATGTCGAGACTGCTCCGTTCGATCTAAGGAGGTGGAGACAGATATATGGACCTGATAAGTATCGCTCTAGTAAGTGCTCCCGATGAAATGTAGTAGTACTGTCCATTACATTCTTCACATACCTATGAAGTAACTGCAAGTTTCTCAGATGAGTGTGTACATGAATATATTATAGCTAGTGCAAAGGCGGTATGGATCAGTGACTCAATGATGCATACAGTGAATGTATGACACAGCAGGACATCCAGGAAGTTCATGATTAAGTGTCATTATCCTCTTGCGAAGGGTGTTCTGGAGCCTGACCATAACTACTAGGTTGTAACGCCCTCAACAGTGATAACACTGTCTCGTGCGCATCTCGAAGCATTCCACAAGATACCACTTGCATGACATGCATGACCAGACATACAAAGTCACAATAAATGCACTTCCAATGCATCAATATCTCTGCCATGTAGATTTTTAATAGAAGACTGGTACAATGGCAGTTAAGCCATAGGATTACAAGCCCATGAGGAGGGCACTGTCCCTCGGGCTTTATATACTACTTGTACAAAATGCTAGAATATACTACAATATTCATGAAATTCAAATGGGTTAACCTAATACCTAATTTATATTCCTGAGCAATTTCCAACATGCCATACTTCCCCTGACTCCTCCAGTCTGCACCATGAGTGAATCTTCATGTTCAAACAGCATCATTGATGGCAACATCCAAGCGACCAGTCACAGATTGCGGACGTCCACCAGGAGCTCCTGAGCATCTCTCCTTGCACTTTCCGAAGTGGAATGGCGTTCCTGTAGCATCCTTCTCACTCCACGCAGGAACTCAAGTACCAAAGTAAACGTACTCAATACAAAAGCCACTGGAGCATCAGGAAAATCCTCTGCAGCAAATTAAATGAAATTTTGAGAAATTTTCGCTAGTTAGAGGCAATTAGACATATTATTTCATTATATCTAATTGTATGGTTCACACTAGCCTCCTGGGCAATTATGTCTAATTATCACGAGTTATACATGATTATGCCATATTGGAACAGGTGTTATTCATCTTTTTTTCCCTTTTATCAATGAACACCGTAACTCAAAGATGCGGAAAACAAGATTGTATTGTTTCTAGTCTGCAATACAAGCTGAAGTACACTAATGATACCTATCCCACTCCTCCAATGAACCCATCAAGCTACTATCTACAAACCTATACCAATGTGAACAATGATACTCATCACTCACTAACATCTCCTCTCCCTCCCCAAGCTCCTCCAGCAGTCTTGTAAACATCAGTAACCCAGAACTCATCACAATGCCACCTGCACTGGCAAAAAAAATCACCTGTGGGAACGTCCTCACCATCCTCATGTACGTGAGCCCATACAGCATGGGCCTGAGCACCTGGTTCGCAACAACCTGCACAACACTGCACACACCAAATGAGCACCCCTCTCACGTCCACCCTAGTGTGCATTGAGCTTGAGTGCAAACAATGTGCAGTGAGCCTGCAGCCCACGCAGAGTGAGCAGAGTGCGTCAGTGGGTGCGAGGAGCATGAGCATCTACAGGAGGATCTCGACAAAGAGGGCTACACATGTGAGGAGGTGAAAGATGGTAAAGATGCATGGTTTGGGCAAGAGCAGCTCATTGGGTGTTGTGAGGAGCTGAAAGTTGGGGGGGGGGGTTGAAAAGGTTGATAATGGCTGCATCAAGAGTGGGGACATACAGCAAACACAATAATGAATGCTGAATAGACATACCTTGCATTACACATTCTTCCCTGGCGGCCTCATCCCACCACCTCCATGAACACATGCGACCAGCTCAGGAGAGCATAGAGTGCATGTGGTGACTCTGAAGAGGTGGAGGAAGAACCAGATGACATGATGTATGCACGTCGGGTCAGCGTGGTGTTGACTTTAGTCAGCACGGGTAACAGAAGGGGAGGGAAAACTGATGGACCTCCATCTCAGCAGGGTTGTTGAGGATGAGGATGAAGGGGCAGTGCCACATGTCCTTGGCATACCAGGACTTGAGGACTTGAAGAGCACTCAGAGCAAGGCAGCGGGGAGGGAGGTGTAGTGCATGTAGTTAATGTAGTGGGTCTGTCATGCAGATATGAATGTACAAAGGTCAGAGTTATATACACCAGAGTCATATGCACTGAGGTGGGCAAACCATGCAGACACACACACATATCTTTGCAGATCATCATGTAGCAGGTTCACAACTACCTTCACGATCTTCCAGCGCCTGGCAAGGAGAAGTATCAACACTACACCCATTCATCCATCTATTCAGTTTATCTCCCCAAAAGTCATGATCTGTGATCAATAGAACTGGGCTCACCTCCCAAGTCCTGACCTTGATACTTGGTGTTCACACATCAGTCTGTGAGGTGCACGAGGAGGAGTGTTATACCCAAGATGTGTGGTGCAGATGGGACAAGCTCAGGCAGGTGTTGCAGTCTATCACAGAGTGTTTGTGAGTGAAGGAGAGACGAGGGAGGAATGAGGTGACAAGTTGGTTGATTTGAAGTGGAGTTTAAAATATCCAGTCAACAAAGGTCATGTGACTGTGTCGCGAGATTGGTGAATGTAAGTCCCTCCTGCTCTGCAGAGTAAACAGTAAGATAACTGCATGTGTCATACTAATGGATAAGCAACATTATGCTGCCCTCTCCTCTCAGATTCTCTTACTATCATAGTCCTAAATACTGTATAATGAAAAGTGTAGCTGTCTAGCCACGGAAAATTTGACATAATTTTGGGACATTATCCTACATTATCTGCATTGTCTACATTTGGGCTAATTAGGGATAATTTGCTCAGGAGGATTTTCCTGATGTGGGAAGTTCTGATTCTCAAAGGCCTTCATTCGTTGATACAAGGGAATCTGATACTAGCCAGGAGGACTGTAGTCTTCTCATTGTCTACAGCCTCAGGTTGCCCGAGTCATCGAATAAACCAGCGGAATGCATGAGACATGAACTGCTGGTCCATATCCATATCTGAGGAGAATAGAGTGTGTGTGGATGAATTTCATTGGTGATGCTTCTTGTGGGATACATGATTCCACCCCAAAAAGCCTAGTTTCAAGAAGAAAGTCAGCAAGAGTTCAACATCCAACATTAAGAGTTGCAAAACATGTCATATTATGATCTGTGCAAGGGGTAGACAGAGAGCAAGTTTTAGACATAATGTCAGGAATTGCATGTATGTCGAGATATCCCAATATTCAGTGGAATCCTAGTTCTTCAATTTCTTCTGAAAATTGAAGGAAGGCAGCTTTATCTTGAGAGCAAGACTTGCAGCAGCCTTGCAAGTCACTGAGCAGAACCAGGAGGCTTCAGCCTCATCCAGCAATCCAGCGCATCTGAAATGATACTTTACAGATAATGAGTGAGTGATATTCATCATAACCTGGAATACTTACCCTTTCAATGCACTACAGACCACCAAACTGCATCATCATCCCAGATTTTGGCTCATGACACCAGCCAAACTCATTCTCTTTAAGTGGATCTGAATCACGAGTCGAGTCAAGATTGTCATGCATTTCAATATTTCTGTGCTCAGTGTTGCAATCTAAGCAGAAAACAACAATTGTGATTAGCCTATTATACAGAATGACAACACTGAAATCAACTGACCATCAGAATAACCTGAAATTTCCGCTGATGAGAGTTAGCCGGATGGACATCTTCTGAGCCATGTATTGAGAAAGCGGAATCTCTGTTAAGGACCGGCAGCTCCATAGGGTTTTGGCATCTTCTGGTGTCCACCTAGGCTCCTAAAACCAGCCATCTCTGTGTTCACATTGCAATCTGAGTATGCATGTGAAAAACATATTCAATTAGGTAATACAACATATTACATAACACAGTTTCCATATTTAAAAGGCAACTAAGGGCAAGCGAATGCTCAGAGATGGCTGGCGCAACTGGTCACCGAGCTGTCCCTGAGTGTTACATGTATACCCAAAATGGGAAGTAGACAAACTTGAGCCAAGCACTTATTAAAATTTATTCATCCTTAGCTGACTGCCTGAAATGGTGGTACCACTGGGCCAGTAAACTATGATCACAATGTGACTAACTAAATTTATACAGCCAAAGTCAGACATTGTGAATTCACTGACTATAGCAAACAAGCACTTAGGTACTACATGATGATAATCTGCTATTGTAAGTCCATCCAATGACTGGGACAGGTATGGGTTCATTCCAATATGGCGCCAACAAGCTCAGTCCTTCCAAGCATTGCTCGCACCTGCTTCAGATCATAGTCAAGCCTGTTATACTACACACTGCTCTGTTTGGACTCTGCCAAGTTCCTATCCTTTGGGGGCACAGAGCCCTCAGCTCCATCAGGCTGAGGTGTCCCTGCTAAGTGCAGCTGCTCCGCATGATATGCCAGCAGCTCATCATCCTCCAGCCCCGCATCATGTTCATTGTAATTGTCATCCAATAATTCACATGCAGGTGGACTGTTATCCTCTGAAAGATGAATTGTGCCCTCTCCTTGAGACCATGTCTTCAGCCTGGATACACATCTCATCAGCCCATATGAAGGGAAAATGAGAAAAGATTATACTGGTGCAACACAACTGCCTTGAGCTGAGACACTCCACCACAGCATGAATAATATGCATAACATGCATATGGTGAATAGCATGGGGTCCAGTTTGAGCGACTTGTGTGGTTCTGAGCTTGTGAGAAGGTATGAGATGTCAGTGAAGAATCAAGTCATCGGCATAGTGATGATCAGTGCATAGCAAATACATGCCTTCAGAGAGTAGAGTGCCTCAATAGTCACGTCAGTACAAGTGACTGGCAATTTCAGGCAGGAAGCCAAATATGAGCAAACTGTGAGTTTGTCTTTTGTTTATCAATTCCAGAGCACAGCCATGTAATGCTCGGGGACAGCTCAGTGACCAGTTGCACCAGCCATCTCTGAGCATTCACTTACCCTTAGTTGCCTTCTAAATATGGAAACTGTGTTATGTAATATGTTGTATTACCTAATTGAATATGTTTTTCACATGCACACTCAGATTGCAATGTGAATGTGGAGATGGCTGGTTTTAGGAGCCTGGTGTCCACCCCTTGGATATACATGGCTCTTGTGCAGTGTGCACTGACAGTATCTTTTCCTCATTTCTAACTTTCCTCTTTTGCTTGACAAGGATTGAGTATGGTATGGCACTTGTTGCATAGTGATTCAATGTCCTTTCAGGAATGGTGCAAGCACATCCCCCAAGTTTCTCTAGAGTTTTGTTAATAACCCCTGGTGAGTTCTTAACTGGTTAATGACATTAAGGAGAGGGTGGTTGTTAACTGGGTTATTGACACATTATTAACTATATATATATGGTAATTACAATGCAACTGACCTACAAAGTGTTCAAATCAGCAACTGGTGTTTTATCCACTTCAGACAATCCACAGGGATAGTCTGGGACTAATTGCATCGGTTTGACTGGACCTCGGGATTTCAGCTCACGTGAACTCATTACAATGCCAAACAAGCATGACGTGTCTGAGTGCATCCATCTGTACATAGCTCTGGGTATGTGAGACTGGCCTAAATTTGACTGGTAGTTCCAACTGCCAAATGAATGAATTTCAGTCATCAACTGGTTGAAACTGGACTGTCAACTGTATGAAACTACCAAATCAAATCAGGCTGGCAATTGAGGAGTTTTGACCAGTATGAAAATGGCAGAATTTGGCAGAATTTGGCTGGATTCAACTGTTCAACAGTCTATTTTCATTCATTCATGTACAACTATTCCTTCCTGATATTCCATCCAATTTCTATATAGGAAAAGCCACATATTGGGTATATAATGTACATGTACAGGTAAATACATACATCCCAACATCCCAAGCCTCATCTAGAGCCTGAACCTCAAGCTTAAGTCCAAGCCCTTAAACAACCCAGCCTCCCTCCACAGAAAGTACCCCTATATATTTGTCATTAGCTAGCGTGAAGTAGAAATTGCACTCACAAAGTCCCCAAGGACCATAGCTGTGGCAGGGTCTGACCATCCTATGATTAGCTTGAGGATCAATAACATGTACAGGTTACAATGTTTGTATATACTCACAATATATCATGAGGTAGCAGCATATCTAAAGGGTCTCTGGATCCATAAGCATGCTGCATAAGCTCATCATATCAGAGAACTCAAGAGAAATGACTAGAGTACATACCTATAAACCTGTGACTGTCATGTACAGTGCAACACCTGTGAAGACTGGTCTCTGTAAACCTGATGAGCAGAGATGAATCATGAATGACACAACATACCTGCATACTAGGCACTCTATGAGAGTCATGGTGAAGAAGAATCAAATGACCATAGAGACTCATGGATGGTAGGCAGAGGCAAGATGAACAAGAGTGCATCTGAGCATGTCCATTTCTCAAGTCCAATACTGGCATTCCCATGATAGCCATGCTGTATCAACAGACAAATTTTGACTGTTCATCATACTAAATGTCCAGATTGTAATTTCAACCAGTTTTCCAGCCAAAACCTGTTTTGACCTTGTTTGACCACTTACCAGTCAAAAGTACAAAAACAATTGATTACCGGTCTAATTTAGGCCAGCCTGGTGTGCATAGTGTAGCATACTTGACATAGATCCTGCATGTCCTCTCCCAAAAAATGTGTTAGTCTACCCACCTCTCAGTCTAATTATGTTTTCTCAACTCTGGATGGCAGCAAACTCTGCCACCAGACTCTACAGCAGGCTCTCCCATTTGATTCCTGGGCCCATGACCATCAGCTTGAGGCTGCCAGTGCTTGGATGGGAAGAACCTATTTGTGATTGCAGCATGCAGAGATGGGAAGACTGGATATTTTTATATGTTTATGCTTATGGTAATATCCTTGACACATAATGCAACAAAGCTTCCCAGTGTCTGGTTCTCAAAGGACCCAGTTATGATTATTGTATGCCCCACAAATGGGATTGAGGAACAACTGATACATATTTTTTTCTTGTATTTGCCTTATAAGAGACTATTACTAATGCAAGTAGGTGGTAAATCTGGCAAAATAAGGGCTCAAGACACTCGCAATTAATGTGAAGACCCTGCATGACACTTCAACATGGAAAGAAAACCTCTGGATGATGGCACAGGCTGGTATTTCCATGCTTATGCTGTCTCTGTGTCCTGGGATGGCATCTTGTGTGACTTCATTTTCATGTTCTCCAGGCAGAGACATGGCATTAGGGATATAGAGCTGTACTGTATACACAATTTTTGGTCTATTCATACTAGAGGATATGAGTAGCAGGCTGTGCAAACAATGTCACATGAAGCTGAAATGCTGAGGTCCAGTTAGATGGGCATGATTAGCAGCAGACCAATATACATATGCTGGAGTACTGCATAGGCAATTTTGGTCTGCCTTCAAGAGACCACCACAGGGATGACTTGCAGCTTTGGCTGGATTCACTGTGATGTCAGACGAATAGTTGAGCAATGTATGGGACTTCATACTGAAGCAGAGGTTTGCTTTTCCCCACTTGGCTGAGAAAGCTCAAGTCCTCATCAGCTTCAAGTATTGTCAGATCCCTCTCTGCTGTCTCTGTCTGTGTTAAATCACCACTCACTCACTTGCCCACCTCAGGTGCCATTGTGACAATTTTATTGTCATTTCTACATCATGAGTCCTGATGAATGAAGGTGAGTTTGTATGCTCAGAAGGAGCGCTGTGCCAAACATTAACCTCATGGGCATTTGTGCTGAGTAATCTGTGTTTCAAATATTTGTAGTACCAATCACAAAATTTAATCCCCGATTGATAGTCTGTTCATAGTCATCACTACAAAATCACTACAAACTCGGTTTGTAGTCTCATTTATTGATATTTTCTTCCTCACTTTCATAGACTTGCTCCATTTTCTCCCTGCTTTTCAATATAAGCTTTTGGTATATCTTTGCATTATTGTGAATATTTCTGCATTTTTAGTGTTTTCTTTGTGGTTGGGATACCTGTTACACTCTCAGAGTGACTTCTTACCATGGGAATTGGACTTCAACGACAGTTTGCAGTGGGTGGTGTGGTGGCACACCACGTCAATTCCAAATGCTGACTTCTGATTGGCTAGACACTCTCACACAGGTCACTTCATAAAGGGCTTCAAGTATAATCTTAGCTTGTAATTGTCTACAGACAGCATGAAAGTCCTGCAAGATTTTACATTGTTTATGTCATTGGTCATCAATAACTAGTATTTTGACTCAGAAAAATCGGAAAAGTTGCTAAAAATATCAGAAAAATTTGTACAGGTGGCTGGTGCCCACCCATTTGTTTGTTTACACCTTCCAAATATGGTAATTATTGATGTTGCATGTATCTTTCTTACCTTATACAGGTCTACTGGCTTTATTAGTCTGTTCATTGAGTGAGCGTGGGATAGCAGCAGGAGAATGACATAGATGGCATGAAAATCTTTGTGCAATTTTACACACCTTTTACATCATTGGTCACCAACAGCTGGTATTTCTGCTCAGAAAAATTGGAAAATTTGCTAAAAATATCGGAAAATTTTGTACAACCCAGGGTGGCTGGTGCATACCCATTTGTTTGGTGATACCTTCCAAATATGGTAAATATTGATGCTGCATATATCTTTCTTATCTTATACTGGTCTACTGGCTTTATTAGTTGGCTCATTGAGTGAACATGGGATACTAGAAAGAGCATGACATAGATGGCATGAAAGTCCTGTGAGATTTTACATGCTGTTTACATCATTGGTCATCAATAGCTGGTATTTCTGCTCAGAAAAATCGAAAAATTGCTAAAAATATCAGAAATATTTGTACAGCCCAGGGTGGCTGGCACATTTGATTGGGTGATTGTTTGTACCTTCTAAATATGGTAATTATTATGAGTCCTGAGGTTGTCAGAAATTTCTGTATCCCATCATAATTGAAAAATAGTCAAACATGGATTAAGATAAGATTAAAATGTGATTAAAAATCCTTTTTAGACCATTTTTCAATTATAAGCAGTACAAAAATTTCTGACAATTAATATGCTCAGAAAATGTAACAAGTGACCTCAGGACTCATACCAATGCCATGCAGAGCAGTGGCCCTCTTGCCCAAGTTTGTGCTTGGTGTCGATCACCGATTCCATGTCGTGAACTCATGTAATTTCAAGACAAGATATTTGATGTGATGTATCGCTGAGGACTGTGTAACCAATAAAAGTGAGGTGGCTGATCGATGTGTCTCGTGTGGTTACTGATCACACATTTATAGTCTACCAGGTCTCGCAGGTATCCCTGAGACTGCTTATTCCCATATATCAGGTTATTAGCAGGGGCGTCCGTGACATCCTGTTATGAACTGGTTATGTAATTAACCGATTATTAACAGGGGTTAAAAATATAAGTTAATAACAGAGTTCCGGGAACTCTATTTTGCCGCAGATTATTGGTTTCGAATCAGAACTGCTTCTACCGCGCACTGTCTGGGCCGCACAGCATGTTGGTGATCCGTTGACATCTGGTTAGGAGTGAATGTCAAGATCTTCGCCGTCCAATGAAGCCGATATCGAACAAATATCGGCGTCAAGGACCACCTAGTAAGTAATCTAGAAGTCTGACATGGTTCTTTTGTGTCTCCCAGGCGACTTGACGCTTGGGCTATCACGTGCAAGATTTGGGTTGCACCGCGTTCGCTATTTGAAAGTCTACTCTACAAGGTTTATAGACCAACGGGGGAAGTGTCGACTGCTCGATGTCATCATATGAGAAATTTACGCCTTTCCCAGGCCTTGAATCGTGTAGCTCATATTGCAACTGGGTCACGCGTCACGTGCTAGATAGGCGCAAGCTTCTATTATCTGTCCTTGTTGTTGGCCCAGGCAAGCATTATCTTTCCATGTGGTCCCTGTGGCGGCACCGAGTGCGTATATCGAAAAAAGACATTCGGATTCCCGCTACTCTGTCTTTGGAATGCCGTAGATACAGATACCTCGATAACCGTATCCATGCGGCTCATGGACTTTCTCACCACAATTGGCCCATACGTGTGAAAAGACTCGCGTTATCTCAACATGAGAACCGTATCGCCTTCTCAACGATACGGACCGTCGGAATCGCGGCGCTGTCCGCTTTATCTACGAGAGAGTAGACAGGCGAGCCTTTGAGGGACTAGGAACTTCTCCCGTTTGTTTCTTGGTTGAACTGGTATGGACGAAAGCAAGACCACGGAGAAGACCCATTCCGACGCAGTCGCCGAGATTACGTCGGTCGGTGCCAATGAGTCAGTCGATGTCGAGAATATCTCGGATTTTGAGAAGGAAGAGTATCTTGTCGAGGATTACGCTCGGGACGTAGCAATCAAGGTAAAGAGATCCTTTGTCTAAATGACTATGATAACCTCACGGGAAAATAGGTGCTGTCTACTCAAGATGACGAGACTCAACCAGCCTTCACGTTCCGTTTCCTGTTCCTGGGTTTTGGTCTCAGCGCATTCGGCAGCGTATTGGCGCAGATATACTAGTACACACCTCTTTATCACGTCAAAACCTATCTGATGCGGTTCATGTAGCTTCAAACCTCAGACGGTCTCGGTAGCGCAGCTCTTCTTGCTACTCATATCGTACTTCCTCGGCAACGGTCTGGCTTGGATAATTCCCAGAAAAGGTGTTTTCGGCTTCCTGAACCCTGGCCCTTTCAACAGTAAGTCTAAGTCGTGATAATCGCAACGACCACAAGAACTCGAATTCTCAATCTTTACGATGTCACATTATTTAGTCAAGGAGGTCCGCACTCAAACATCATTCTCGGAGTGCATACTAACCTGTCTTTTGTGAAACAGCATACGGCCATTATCATCATGTGCGTTTAATAAGATTAGTCACATGCAAATACCGATGCTTGTGCAGGTGTTCCACCGCGTCAGTATCAGCCACTGCATCAGAGATTATTGCGGTGGAAGACCTTTTCTACAATCACACATTGAATCCCGGATTAGCTATTTTTATGCTATTCGCATCCCAGCTTCTTGGGTACGGATTTGCCGGGTATGCACTCCATCTCGCCTTCTTCACGGCAGTGATCTCAATTGCGTAATTGAACCAGTATCTTGCGAGATTTCCTAGTTTTTCCGACGCAGGTTAGTCCTGTTTCAAACGTGTGAGAGCTGTCACTCATCACTACTGAAGACATGGTGGCCTACTAGTATCACGTCCGCGAACGTTAGTCACCTCTTGTTCTTCCTTTCTCGTTCGATGTAACGCCCTTCACAGGTCCTGCAAGCGTTGCACTTCGATCGCACGCTTGCTAGCAGGCGTGTCCGAATGTTCTGGATCGTCTTCGGGTGAGTTTCAGATCCTGTGCTCACCCGCAGAGGATTCTAATCCTGCTTAATCAGAGGTGTAGCTGTATGGGAGATAGTTCCGCAATATATGTTCCCAGTGTTGTCGTATGTTTCGCTCAAATTTTCGTACCATTTGGATGTTACTGAAACATGGAACAGCGGATTCTCCATCATCTGCCTTATTGCCAACGGCCGCGGCGATGTGGTGCGCAACCTCTTTGGTGGCGCATCGAACAACGAAGGTCAGTATTCTCTCTCCATCCAGACATTGCATTAGGTGCTATCGTAAGCCCGGATCAGGTACCGGTCTATTGGCCGCTTGCTTCGACTGGAACTACATAGGGAGCGGCGTACGTTTTCATATACTTCTCTCGTTTCCAGTACTTTTTCTGACACCATCACTTTAGTGCTTGTGGCAGCCCTTGCAAACACAGCTCAACCAGGACATTGGCTTGGTGATGACCTGTGAGTAATGAAATTTCTTGCATTCTATGTACTGCTCTGCAAGTTTGCTACAGATATTTTCATGATGGCTCTATACTATGGTAAGCAGCATCACGTCCTCTATGAAGCTGGGTTTATAAGAACCCTTCTTTCCAAGGCAATGTGTGGAAAGCTAAGGTCTGCGCCTCCGTCATGGATGATATTCTCGGCCTGCCTGATTGTCTGGTAGAACTTCCCGTTTATGAGTCAAGCACTATTCAACGAGGACGGGTCGGAATATAATCAAACGCTGATCCTTACGAATAACGAATTGTATGTGCTTCCACTGGTCTAGGTTAAAGTCACAATTAACTACTAAACAGTGATTCGGAAAAGTACGCGCAGCAAGGTCCTGCGTATTTCTCAGCGTCGAACGTGAGTATCTGGCCGCGCCGCCTATGGAACAATGATTATTGACATGTAATTTCTAGGCATGGTTCTTGCTTGTCTCCAATCTAGCCCTTGGTTCATGCGTAAGTAGTGCCCTATCATTTGTCCTGTAATCTAATTCCACAGTCCTCCCATGCCAAAGCTGGTCCACGTAAGCGGATTCATACCCACTTTATGCTCTTCACCTTCCTACATTATTCGAACAGGTTCTCCTTTGGCACTGGAACCAAATTTCTGGCGCATTCAAGTTCATCGGACTGCGCCATGGACACGACGTGGACGACCCTCATCACAATGTCATGAAGAAGTATAAGCAAGTACCACAGTGGTGGTTTATCTTGTTGTTCCTAGCCGCGTTCGCCACCGCTCAGGTAAATTCATGCCGACCGCCGCATCTTCTTCTACTAATAGAACTCCAGGCTACGAATTACAAGGGCGACAGTGGTTTGCCCTGGTGGGCATTGATCGTCTTACTGATCATGTGCTTTATCCTGACGGTAATATACGGGTAGATAACTCTCAGGCACCCATGTTTACAGGAGTACTAACTGCCGCGTGCCACAGGTATCTGGACTCGATCACTGGTTTCGCTCTCTCTTGGTTTGGATCCGGCTTCTTCCAGGTACAGCCACCATTGCGATTAATGATTTGCTCCTAATCTTTGTCTATCCGCTTGTAAGATGATTGTGGCGTTCATGGTTCCAGGCAAACCAGTTGCAAACATGTCAGCTCCCACCTTGTTCAATCATCATTTTTTCTAACCCTTTCCCTGGAGGTACGGCACGCTGTACGGTCAAAACACGATGAATCAGGTAGGTCCATCTGTGTGTTACACTAGTTGCACCATATGACCGGTTTGATAGGCTCTGTCGCTCATGTCGGACTTCAAGCTCGGTCAATACACGAAGCTTCCAGACAGGTTCAGCACACCTCCGTTTACTTGCTCCGCACGTCTACTGACCTGTCTATGTAAACTCCGGTCTGATTGTAGGGGTGAGTTGTCATGCACACTGGTACATGCTGTGATTGGAGCTCACACTGCTTCTAGTGACATTCTTCGCACAGATCGCCGGCACCATCGTCGGCGGCGTTCTGAATTACATCATGTTGATCAGTAAGAATGATGGTGGTCTTTCTCAAAGATATCACTAACGACAAAAATGACCTAGATATCATCGACAGTAAGTTTGTTCAGCTTCTTCTGGATTGAAAGGAGCTGAGGGATTTTAAGATAACAGACCTGCGTTGCTCAGTTTGTCGGGCACTCGTCTGTGGAGTGGACAGAATCCGCAATCTTACAACAGCAAGTACGTCTCCTACATCTTCGGTATTCCAAATATCCCTCACATACTGCTTCGCTATTCAGCGCCATAAGCTGGGGAGCCCTCGGTCAGTCCCATACCTCACATACACACTATTTGCGGCGAGTCTAAAAGCTTATCACAGGCCCGGAGATGTTTGGTCGCGGCGGCACCTACGTCATGGTTCCGGTATCCCTAGCCATCGGCTTAGTCCTTCCCGTCCCCTTCTGGCTTCTCCACAAGAAGTTCCCCAAGGCTGGCTTCAATTATGTTATCATGCCGATCGTTACTCAAGTACGCCATGGTGTGGTTTTCATTCATCCTGAACCGAGATTAACTCGCGTTTCCGAAATGCTGCAGTATTCCGCCTGGTTGACTGTCGGCATTAATACGTCTATCATGTTCTCTGTTCTCATCGGTATATTCACGCAATAGTACGTATCAGCTGAACCTTCAAGTTCTGAACGCATCTGAAGTACTGACGTACTTCAAACCCATGATCAACAGCTTCGTAAGAAGGAGGTATCCGCGATGGTTCAGTAAAGTGAGTCCGTGTCTCTAGACAAATGTACGATACTGATCACCCATTCCTTATCTTTCAGTACAAGTCAGTTTCATGTATGACACTACTTGCGAGAAAAGCTAACAAATGGCGCTTTGAAGCTATATTGTTTCCGGTGCTTTGGTTTGTCTTCACCTCCCCCCCCCCTTCCGACGTACGACGCTAACTTCATTTCGCTTGCAGGACGGCGGCACTCAAGGTATGCCTCATATAGTCTCAGTTCTCGCACGTCACTGACCCTATTGCCATAGTCATGATCTTCATCCTAGTAAGTCCGGCATCATATTGGTATGTTATTCATTCACTCTTGCCCTTTAGTCGTTTGCTGTCTTCGGAGCCGCTGGTACAGCGTACAACTTCCCCACTTGGGTACGTCCCGCTCCTCTATCCTAATTCGAGATTCATCTTATTGCCATTGATCGGTCTGTTTACGCTGTAAAGTGGGGTAATCCGTCGTTGGATCAAGGTAGGTGATGAGGTTATCGACTCAGACATGACGTGATGACGGATGGCCGTTGGCGTTCATTCCCTAGGATTATCTGCAGACAGATGCAAAGCTCCGCCCGAGTAGAGTCTAGGTGCGCTCCAAGACGATATAGAGCAGCGATGGCTAACCTGTCAGGCTCTCTACTGCCATTTACGAGATTGTATGTTTCTGACGACTGGTATGAATTTGTTGTATTATATTGGCTGCGGGTCATGGGGCATTCTGCTGTATTGGACGTAATGCGTAACCGACCTCGCCCGGTATACACGTAAAAGGACCTGAGCTTATATTGGACGGCACTGTCGTGACAGTACACACAAGACGTAACATAGTCGCGGACGAATCTGGGCCTACCAAGAGCTGTCACCCAATTTGAACATCGTGGTTTTCGTCCTAGGTGTTCATTATGTATGAGAAGAGGCTGCAAATCCAGGCTCCTAAAACCAGCCATCTTCGCGTTCACGTTGCAATCCAAGTACGCGTGTGAATAACATATTACATTGGGCAATAAAACATATTATATAACATGGTTTCCATATATGGAAGGCAACTAGGGGCAAGTGAACACTCAGAGATCTAGACCGTCTTGCACTTAGTCGCCTTCTAAATATGGAGATTTTGCTATGTAATATGTTGCACTGCCTAATTGAATATGTTTTTCACACGCATACTCGGACCGCAACGTGAACGCGGAGATGGCTGGTTTTAGGAGCCTGCTGCAAATCATCCTCTTGTTTGCGAATCTCTCATCTCTCACCGCCAACTCCCCAAGAACCAAGGAAGGGCGCTTAGAACGTCGAACGCGGAGCCAATGAATCAATGTTCATAGCATCCAATGAATGTGCGTCGAGGTTTTCCGTAGCTGCGAGCCGCGGTATTTGGTATAGCGAGTCTACGCAGATCTCCCGAGAGACTTTAAGGAACATGGAAGTTCGCAGCCTATTATGATCACGCGAACTGTCCCGGCGGAGCGAGGAAAGTTCAATGGACGTGCCACTGAATAGCATTGTCGTGAAATGGACCGCCTATCAGCTGATTCAGGCAAGATGCCTTACCCATGGAAGAACGCCGGCGTCTAATCTCACGGAGGGAGATCGCCACGAAGAATCAATAGTTAGTCGCGAACACCGGAGCGATCCGGGCAGCGAAGGAGAGGGAAGCCACTCGTCGTAACAAGAACATAGCAGGCCGCGACTAATGGCACCGTGCGGGAATTATATGCGTAGCAAGACAACGACCTGACGACGCGCTTGGACGTGCATGTTGAAGCTAGGGCCTATTAATGAGACGTGCTGTGTAATCTCAGGAGTCCACTTCGTCGAGATCCCCGCTTTCAACTCGACGTCTCTAGCGTACAGCGTCTAAATGACTAGCAGTGCTAAGCCATCTTGTAGACGCATACGAACGCCGTGTATCCGGGGAGGAAGGAACGCCATAATACTTTATGCCTATGGAAAGACGATTGATGCACCTCTGTCCCATGGCGCCCGCAGGACGCAGTCGTGTTTGTCCCATGACGCCCCCATCATACGTCGGGACGGCCCAATGACCACAAATATGATGTATATAGACCAGCAACCGTCCAGCGCACGCTATATGCGCATGCGACACTGAGAGGTCTTGTCCAGTAAGGAGGAAGATTATCTGAGTAGAGCAAACAAAAAACTTTCATATCCGAAAGGCAGCTGATCGCGCCGGAGAAGTACTCCCACAGCATCCTTTTCAAATTCACGAAGTAGCCTAGTCTCCGACCGAGAAAGACCGCCACAAAGCCTGTGGAGCTTCAGAGTGTCCGGCGACAGGTGCCTCGCCGCCAAAGGAGGAAGCAGGGGATTTTCAACGTACAAAGAGCATCATGAAAACGAAGCCTAGAGACTGTTGGGCGTCATAGCTTCAGCATAGCGATCGTGTAATATCAGACGGGACCAAAGAACGTCCGGATGTGGTATTCAGCGAGAAGTGCGTAACCTATCAAATGGACGGTGAAGATGTCATAAGAGACACCGCGAATCCCTAGGGAGTTCTTAACGGCCCTTGGGCGCCGGTGTCCATCCGAGTCCCAGAGCACAGAATTAGTTGTCACATACGGTTAAGCGTGATGGCAGAGATGTAGGCGGGTGACGAGAACGGTCCAGTAATGCAAGCTGAGGGTCAGAGTGACATCATCCTGTATCTCAATGCAAAAACACTTGTGTTAGTACTCTATATCAGACTACAAGTCTGTATCAACAAAATTGCATGACGGCAAATAAAAATTGTACACCCGAATCTCTATCCAATGAGTCCTATAGGACCAAGAAATCATCGCTTCACTGGCCTGACCAGCAACGGCAGCTGATTCCTTTTCGGGTCGCTTAACAACAACGGTCTCGTCACGATCATAGACTTCTTTCCGATCTCTTCCTTCGGCACCGCGAGCTCGAATTCAAACGCTCGGATGAGTGTGAAGATGATCGCCTTCATCCTATAATACCGTGAACGAGTGAGTAGTCGAAAGGGGGGGTTGAATGTAAAGAAACGTCACGTACTCCACAAGGGAGAAGCGGTACCCAATGCACGCTCTCGGTCCACCCAGGAAAGAGAGGACGTTTCCCCAGATCCCGGGTACGGCCGTGACAGCGTCGGGTATCGAGTGGGTAAGCCAACGTTCCGGTCTACATGATCAGCAACTCAGCCATGATGCCTATTCATCGCTATAGAACAGGATTTCTTACTTAAACTCATGAGCATCTTCTCCCCAAATTTCCTTTGACCGATTAATGGGGACGATGGACACTGACATCATATCGCCCTTCGACACCCTTATGATACTCTGCTCCCTTCCCCTCTGATCCACAAATGGCTTGTTCAGCGGTATTATATCGTCCTTTCCCGCGACTCTGATAGTGGCCGGCACGGGTGGGTGAACACGCAGCATCTCCCTCACCACTGCATCCAGATACGGGAGGGCATTGAGCTCGTCCATACTGGGTGTCTCAGTGGGGACTGAGAGAAGCTCAGAGCGGAGTTTAGATTGGGCGGAGGTGTTCAGGGAGAGTGCGTAGAGTGCCCAAGTGACACCAGTGCTAGGGAGGAAAGAGTATGAGGAGGGAGCCAAGGCATAGGATAGGGATCAACATACCTGCTTGTCTCGTGACCCGCAATCATGAACGTCGGCACCTCTACGCATCCCACATCAGTCTCACTCAAAATGCGCACCTCTTGAAAGGTAATACAGAACACGTACGAGCTAACACCTGATCATCCGTCAATCTCTGGTTCTCCGGTATATCCTCCGCCATATTCGCCTTCACCAACAGACTTAAAAGGTCCTGTCCATCGAACGCCTTCTTCTCCACCTTCCCATCCGTTGCCATGCTTTCCCGGACAGCTTTCTTCTTCTCCTCCAGCAGCTGCTGCCCGATGCGTTTCATCGTCGTGCGCGCTTCTTTGATTCGCCGACTTTGTTCTGTCGGCTACAAATCCATTCAGTACGGAAGAGAATGACGTAGAGGAGAACGAAAGGAAGTTCACCAGGAGCCGTCGTAGGCCGGTCCACATCAGTAGGATGGATATAGCATTGCTGTTCTGCTGACTCTGGAAGATCGTGGAAAATGCCTGGTTGAGCTCGTCCGGTCTCTGATTAGTGTTCAGCGCCTCAAAATTATAGCCGAAGCCTTGTCATGCAGGCGGTTTGTCAGAGAAAGGTGATTAGCATGATAAACACGCTTACCAGCCAGCCCTATGACGTCTAACGTCATCCTGCTCAGCCAGGAAAGCGCGTCAAGTTTCGCGGGCTCTCCTGACGTGGGGATCTGAGAGAGCCAGATGTCTCGGAGCTTTGAAATGTGACAGTCAAGACAAGGATGATGCTGAGAAATATCTTGACGTACTTGGATTGCTTTATCGAAGAATATGCTTGTCATTTCTCGCAGATGAATTGGGCCAAATGCCGGGTTCTGCAATAAAGGTTCAATTGCAGCATTCCGTAGAGAATGTTGAAATACGTGCCATGATCCTTTTCTGGAGATGACACACTTCAGCAAACAGCTACACGAATATCAGGTGATGCGTTACCTGTCGTTTATGTTCCTCGCCTATAATCATTAATTCCAAGCGCTCTGCGGAGCTCTGAATCACATACCTTCTACCACAAGCAGACCTGCGCCAAATATTCTAGAAAGATCTCGTTGCGCGTCTTCTGGCTTCGGATAGTCGTAAGAGTGGGACAAAATGTGGTGTATCGCTTTGGTGTCCAGAGTAACAAGACGAACTGACTATCTCATCTGTGAATAATAGACTTGACACTCCTAATGGTATTGACGACTCACGCCCATCGGCAATTTGAACTTGAAGACATGTCCATACTGTGCTGCCCATCGCTCGACCTGCTCTCCCGGGCCGGCTTTCATTAGCTCCTTCACATTCCCAAAGAGCCAGCTAGAACTGGGAGGCCCTGGAATGTCCTTCAGAGGCGATAGTAATGGCTTCAGAAGTATCCGCGCGGTATGCCATAGCGTATAGGCCACAATTGCGGCTATAGCCGATAACAGGACATTCACGAGAAACATGTCAATAGGTAAATCCCTGGTGGTGAGTGCAAAGAGCGTACTTATATATATATATATACGCGCAAAGAATGTGCTGCGCCCAGGCCGATGCTTCTATCGATCACCAAATCCAGACGTAGTAACCTTTCCGCAGCGGAAAGTCCGCATGCATGCTGGCCAGCTCGTGAGAGGAAAGTAGTCAGCCCCGGAAGAACGTCTGACCGATTACATCGGTAATGCTGTTGTCTTTCATAGCGTTCAGTTAGTAGCGCCAGGCATGCTAGCGACTAGGAAAGGGGTCTACGTACGCTCGGCAGGGGCAGGGGCAGGAACACGTGGTGGCTGTGCTCGAGGACAATCCGTTCTTCCATTTCGATTTTTTTTACACCCTCTAGGTAGGTTACATTTTGGTTTCACCAAGTGTCGCCATACATGATATCTTGGAATATTTTGGATGCTCAACAACCGCAATGTTTTCTGCGCCGAAGCTCTACTTGACATTCTGGTGTCCCTATGGCGCTAATGATTACCTTAGACCGTCCTAACGAAGCTGGATCTCGTGAACGTTTGTGTCGTGCCGTGGTCAGTACGCCTGCCAGACTATATCTTCGGAGTCCATGAAAAGCGCAGCATTGACGAAGGAAAGAAACCCTTCGTCAATATGAGGCTTATAAAAGCGATTGCTGGGTAATTTCCGCTGCTTCGGACGCTCGACAATGCTTCGTCTGTAATTGACTCTAGCGGCACTTCATGCGGCACTTCTTCGAATGAACTTGCCTAATGTTAACACAACGATCTGGTCAACATCCTCGAGACGGGTAGGAATGGGAAACATAGAACTGGCGTGGACTAACGATTATGTTCTAGAGTGAATGCTGCGATTTGACACCTCTGAGAACCCAGGTTTACGTGATTCACTAGGCAAACGTCGACTCAATTGTTCTCAACCCTTGAGCGTGTTAGGCGGCTGCCATTCTCTGCACACGAAGACGTTCATTCCTCTACCTTCCCTAGCTAAAACATTTCGTTCTAGTAAGCACTAACGTGCCCATACCCCACTCTTGGATCATTATTTTCTACTTGTCGTTGTGACTACTATGTCTTCGCCCTTGAACCGACACCCCACCGTATATCGCATCACAAACTTCATCAGACGCCGCTCGAACCTGTCCGAGAAGGAGTTCTACCAGCACTGGCAGCACGCCCACGCTGCCCCTGTTGCGCTGTGGGCAGTGGGTGCACTCAGGTGCGCACAAATATCTTCCCTCTCTCTCTTAATTTCATCTGACTGCAATTGCCTCTTCATATAAGATCGTAATCCCCAACCCCTTCCGCATGACCTAAACCAGCATTGCTCCTCCGTCGTTCAACGGTACACTCCGAATAACGATAGCTTCGTCGAGGTGGCGCGTGGCTTCTCTCGAAAAGACGAGACGGACCTGATTGAGAAGAAGGATGTGGTATGCGCGGGAACGACGGGGATGGAGAGGAAAGTTGTGGAAGGCGAGTGAGTTGTCGGGAAGGTAGCGTCACAACTGTGCGTTTACTGGCTCTCGTAGTGTTCACCAATCTCATCTCCACGCGGGCCTGACTCGGCATAGCAGAAGCCGACATACGCTGGACCGCCTGTACTGGCTGTGGACACAGCTAAAAATGCGGTTAAATACAAATTAGATCGTGATCCAGACATACTGAGCAATTTCTTCAGCTTGTCCCGTGCTTAGGTGCAGCCTTGGCTCGACTCATTAGCAACGCCTCCCTCAAGCTCCTTCTGCTCGGGCGCTCAAACATATACTATCCCAAAAGCTTGTGCATCCACGTAATATCCAACGCCAAGTGCAACAGCACGAAGTCCCCCAGTCGCTGCATGTTCCTACTTCTGAAAACAGCACAGGTTGAACGAAGTCTATCCCCTTAATATTTTGTTGCAGTCAAACCATACTCGTCGACCTCTTCCGCGACGACTGATAGCTTCAGCTGACAGTTTTGCTAATGCTGGTAGCATAGAACTTACTGTGATTCGAAGGGCGTTGCACTGATCCAACAAAGACTTTAAGGAGCACGGAAGTTGGCAGTTTGCTATGATCACGCCCACAGTCCTGCGGTGGAACAAGCAAAGTTCAATCAACGCCAATAATGGGGGGTCGTTGAATAGCATTGCCGCGAATGTGCGTATAAATTCGAGAATCATCCGCCTACCAGGCAAGATGCGGTACCCAAAGAAGAACGCCGGCGTCGAATCCACCGGAGCGATGGATCGCAGGAAGAGCGCGAACACCGGAGCGATGCGGGAGAGATAAGCCATTCGCCGTGCCTTGTGAGTTCGCAGCCGTGAAGTGGGAGACATAGCAAGCGGTGACCTTCCTCGGCTAGAGAAAGCTGTGCGGAAACCATGTACACCCTAGCAAGTAGGAAGACGACCCGATCGCGTGCTTGGTCGTGCGTGTGGATGTTGAAGAGCGCTAGGGTGGATGAGATGTACCGCGAAGCCTGAGCAGTCCACTTCGCTGAGACGCCGCTTTTGATTTAATGCGAGGCCTGGGCCGGCCAGTGCTTAACAGGAAGATGGGACATCACCGGAGTTCAGAACACCGGAAACCTTCTCAATAGACACAGAACGCCGAGACGCTACATAGACAGCAAACGCAGGCTTGGAAAAAGTAACCCATTTGTAGCGGTCCCGTGAGTGACTGGCGAGTTGGGATGTGGAGGATAGGTGCGCACCCCGGATCTCGAAGGCGTCGGAAAAAGAAGTTGTCTGTCTATGCAGATCGGAGAAAGTCAGAGGAAGAGCTGGGTATATGCGCATACAAGTCGTCTTGCCAGGTATAGGATCTCTTCACGTTCAAGCTTCGAAGGAATAAGGGACCAACAGCGCCTTGAGCGCCCACCAATTCCAAACAGGCAGAAGCTTGAATTCCTTGTCGAGCAATACTTGCCATCAGTAATAGTCAGAGAAGGAAGTAGAAGCGCCATGCAGCTTTTGGATCTCGAGAACACCTGACGCCTCTGTGCCCGAATGACTCGGATATCGCAGCGCCAAAGGAAATATCAATCCTTGTAGATGCACGCAAATGTCGTATAACCGTGGGGAGAAACGCCACAAAGCCTTTGGGCCCATGAGAAGACCGTTGATCAGTAGTTCCCATGGGACTCACAGGACAGTCACGTTTGTCCTATGACGACAGATCTGAGGTATATAGACCAGCGACTGTCCCAAACACGCTACATGCACCTAAGAAGCCCAGGCGAATGGTTACCCGCTCAGGGGAAAGAAGGCCAAGTCCAGTGAAGGGGAAGATTTTTGTGAGCAAAATGTACAAAGATCCGAAAGGCAGTTGATCATGCCGGAGACATCCATGACATCTTCTGCAAAGCAGTGTAATCTCCGAGCAAGAAGGAGCGCCACAAAGTCTGTGGAGCTTCAGAATGTCCGGCGAGCATCTTGAAGACGAAGATAGCCTGAGATTCTTAGCGCCAGCAATGATATAACATCGGACGGGAAGCAAAGAACGTCGAGGTGCGATGTTCAACAAGAAGTGGATAGCCTATAATACGAAGTAGACGGCGAAGAGGCCAAAAGAGACGCCGCCTATCTTCAAAAGTTCATAACAGCGTCAACGTCCCTCCGATTCCCAAGGCACCCACAGAATTGTTTGGTTATCAGCGGCGTTAAGACATATGGCGAAGTGTTATGACAGAGATGTAGACTGGTGACGTCCGAGAACGGTCCGGTAACACAAGCGGTGCGTACCGTGGTCGAATCGATCAAATCCATAGTGCATAATGCCTCGCTGACCTATGGCCAAGCGTTATGACAGAGGTGACGAGAACGCTCCGGTGATGCGAGCGCACAGTTGCCCATCGATTGTATTGATAATGAATATACCTACAAAGACAGCACAGTAGCTTAATGGATATGGCCCTGGGACCGGTTAGTCAGCAATTGTTCACGAGGTCGCAGGTTCGAATCCCGTGGCGTTGCTGAGTCAGATTATCGGATTACAAGCATTACCCGGTCCTTTATACACCATCACTCCTTTACACGGTTCTGTTTGCGGCTTCCTGCCAGCTGTATAGCATAGATAGGCTATAATGACATTCAATACTATAATATAGGGTCTAGAAATCATATTCCAGCATACTTTGCACTCGGTAGGTATGCTCTGAGTTGAGATACCAAATCTGAGATGTTGGGCTCTGGGACCCCGGACTCGGCCCACTCCTTTACACACTGAAAATTTTGCTGTAGCGCAAGCTCTACTCTGCTAATGTACTATATTTTTGACATTATTATAGCTCTATAGTATATCAACATTTTGAGATACTAGTGGCCGAAAAAGAGTGAGATTTGAGAGAGTGAGCTCAAGGACATATTTGGGTGTGTAAAGGACCGGGTGATGCCTGTAGTCTGCTGCTGCAGAGCGCGACGCGCTGCGTCACTGCAGCAGTATGTACTTGCGCTGAAGCAGAAGGCACGTGGGGAGGCCTCACGCAACCGTGACAACGGTGGCGTGACAGCCCTGCCACCGCAATAGCACGTGGCACTGCAGTCGGGCAAATATATACCCAGAGCTAGGGACTGCAGAGGTACCGTGGCTCTGCGGCAGTTGACCAGTAAGTTTCAGAAATCGTAATTGCATTCATTTGGACTCGTAAACAGTCGTCTATCTACGTTTGTACGCTCTAGTAATACGCGTGATCGTAATATATCCGCTACAGCGTGGCCAGCAGACAGTTATGCAAGGGAAAGGAATTGTACAAAGTAAACAGGAATGTCATAAGGAGAACAAGTTGAAGGTGGGAGGTCCAAGTATTAGACTAGTAAAGAGGGTAGAGGTAGGATGCAAGGGATGCAATCAAACATGGGATGTGCGGATATGAATGATAAAAGGGGGAGGTGGAAAGTGTATACCTATGCACATATGTACGTACAATGCGAGGAATGCCGAAAGTCCACAGGCGCGTGTGTCGAACAGCGCAATAAATACGATAAAGTCGGAGTGGTGAGAGGTCTATCGGTGCAGGATGGGTAGTAGAGGATGATGTAGCGCACGATACTTGAGAACGGTGGGACAAGCAGGCTGCCGGACAAACTAATAGCTCATCCGCCTCCTCCTGTCCCTCGACCCTGCGGTGCTCCCCCACCCGGTAAATAAGCGCTTGAGGAAGGGTTGGCCTCCCTTCTTTTTGAGAGTTGCAGGGGTAGCTTGTCTGGAAGGCTGTGGTGTCGGTGAGAGAACAGCGTAAATGGGCGCCAAGGAGTACAGGATTGAGAGCGGATGAAATATCGCGAAAGCACAGAAAAGCGCCCACGAGCGGAGAGAAACACAGCCAATTATCCGTTAACAGCCAATGACCCTAGAGCAGTACGAGATCAACTCACCATAACCCTGACATCTCCACCTGGATACACATATGCTCCTTGCCCGGGCGGCAGCGCCACGACTTTGCCGCCGATCACGTAGGGTACACCCGCGTTCTTGGCATAATAGCCTTGCGGTGGGGACGAGTAGACGACAGGCTGCCGCGCTTGTGTTTGAGCGGATGTTGGATGTGGGTAGGCGTACACGGGCTTGGGGTAATAGACGACTGGTGATGGCTTCGTCGGGCTGCGGTTGCGGGACGATGTATGAGAATGGGAGAGGGAGTTGGAGCGGTGTGGCGAGGAGGATTGAGAGGTCGATTGCGAGTGTGAGTGGGGAGGCGGTTGTGGCGGTTGCTGCGCCAACGAGTACGTTTTCGACCGCACAGGCTGGGTCGGCCTATACGCCTCCCTCTGCTGCACATACCCATGCGTATTCGCGCTCGCATTTCTCCGCCCTCCCGCGCCGCCCGCATGCAAGCTGATGCTCCTCTCTCTTCCTGTCCTCTTCATCTCCAGATCCCGCGCAAAGAGCCCTGGGCTGCCAGGAAACTCAGACGGCGGTGAGGCGTAGAGGGGTACGGCGGCTCGCTCTGCGGCTTCGGAACGGGTGAGCTGGAAGGGGTTGTTGTAAAGGGAGCGGGAGTGGGTCTGGGAGACGACCCAGTTGTTGACGCGATTGTGGGTGGCCATCGCGCGCTGGTAGGCTTCAGGAGAATAATCGTATTCGGTCATGGCGGTAGATGAAGCGTCGAAGGGTACGGCGTCTCTAATCAAGGTGAACGCGATGCTGGTGCTCCTTATCCTGGGGAATATGATTATATGTTGGAACTGCGAGAGTAGGATCGTACCGTTGCCACCGTCAAAACTGAGTAATCGGACCTGAGAGGATGTGGCGGCGAGTCGACGGGTGGAAAACGAGGCCTGGATGGTCTCTATATAGGCCAGAGTCTAATAGTAATCCTTCGGCGGAATGATCCCTAAACCTTCGAACTTGCCAGAAGGAGCACTATGGTGTATTTCGTGATCGACGCGGAAGCCTAGCACAGCCAGTAGCGTCCTTTTATGTTTCCGCAGATAAGTAAGAGGTACCAGAATCCAATTCGCTGTATATCGATGAAGCAGGTATATAAGGAATTAGGGTATGCGAGCAAACCAGCCCTCTCCCGGAGTGTGTCCCATATAGAGTACGAGAGGGGGTAGATGGCAGCAGATGACGCACTCGACGTCAAGCCATGGGATCGGTGAGCCATGGCAGCGTCGACTTGGACTCGACGCGTCAAAAACTCAGAGCGGTGGCTGTACACTTGGTCACGTGGGCGCGCGACACCCTCTCCTCGTCGCGTTCGAATGCTTGTCAGAGACATAGCCGGAGCCTCAAAAGTTAGCCGGAGCCACAAAACGGCGTAAGTCTCGTTAACCCTGCCCTAAACTGCAAATCAATGAAAGAAACATGCACAAGACAATATACCCGTGTTACTTCAAGACTACTTTGACTGGAAACAGGTTTATTAGGTCTACGAGGTAATACAAGGGGCGCTAATCTCGTCGTCACTAGCACAAGTCAAATACCATGTAAACAACCTACAGATAAGCTTAACAAAGTAGTAACCGCAGTCGCATACAACTCACCAGGACAAAAACCGCCCTTGCACGCTGTTGATCGGTCGATATATCGCTCTTGGGAACGCGCTCGTACTTAGTGCTCGCAGGATGGCGATCCATACATATATTGTCATTTTCAGGTCTGGACAAGTCGAGCTGCGTACCGCACTTTAAATGCACCAACGCGCAAGTCGACAATGTTGCCCTCACGAGACAGCGACAGGAGAGGACCCACACGCTCAATCTACATGCACAGATTAGCAAAACAATACCCGAGAAATAATGATACAACTCACCGTCATTGTATCTCAAAACCGCCCGGGACGAAGATCTGGATGCGTGTCGAGCCAGCGCCAAGGATCGTGGACGGCAAAATGGAGGCAGCAGAGAGACACCCCTCGTGGTGCGTCGATCTATCTAGACAATGTAATGTTCGGGCGAGTAAGTGGGAGACATAGCATCGCCGATGAAAGGGACTCACCATTGTATCTTCGATGCGGACACAGAGACGCTGACCTCTTCAACTCGAGCCCGCGTTCGTCGACAAAGACATCTCCTCGGAAGCACGACACACCGACGCCCGTCGCGGGCCGTCGATATTGTCATCTTTGGCTGTCCAATCAATGTAGAGCGTGGGCGGGCAGATCGTGTTGGTCTCAGGAATATGTCAGCGCCGAAGAGCCTGCTCGACGCCGTCGAGCGCGTGCCGTGGCACCTCCGCGGAGAAGGAAACGCCGCTCACGGGGCGTCGATTCATCCATACATTGTCGTAACCCGGACCGCGGATGAGACGATTGGTTCGGGCGTCGCAAGTAGCTGTGGTTGAGGGAACAGGGAGACACCCCTCACGGGGCGTTGATCTGTCTAGATATCGTCATGTTGAGCCTCAAAGAGAAGGTGTACGTATGCCGTACCTGAGATCGGGCCCGTGCGTTGCTTGACTTTGTCGAGCGAGACGGTAAGGCGGCGAAGGGACCAGATACGAGCAAGGAGACACGCCTCGCGTGGCGTCGATCTGTCTATACATCATCGTGTCGGGCCTCAAAGAGATGGTGTACATACGTTGTACCTGAGATCGGGCCAGCGCGTTGCTCGACTTCGTCGAGCGAGACGGGTAAGGCGACGGCGGCACCACATCCGAGCAGGAAGACGCCCCTCGCGGGGCGTCGATCTGTCTATACAACATCATGTCGAGTCTCGAAGACATGGTGGAGGGACATCGTACCTGAGATCGGGCCAGGGGGGAACAAGTTGCTCAACTTTGTCGAGTGAGACAGTAAGGCGAAGGAGGACGCCAGATCTCAGCAAGAAGATGCCCTTCGCGGGGCGTCAATCTGTCTATACATCGTCATGTCTGGGCTCGAGAAGATCGTGCACGTACGGCATACTTGATATCGTGCCAGCGCGGAGCGGGTGCTCGACTTTGTCGAGCGAGACGGTGACATGGTAGCGTAGTGGACATGACGAATATCGTCTTGCAGAGTGTCCGAAGAAGACACGGAGACGCCCCTCGCGGGGCGTCGATCCGTCCATATATTGTCGTAACGCGGACCGCGGATGAGACCAGTCTTGACGGTTGGGCACCGCGAGTAGTTGCGCTTGAGGGAGATGAACAGGGAGACACCCCTCACGGGGCATCAATCTGTCTATACATTGGCTTGTCGGGCCTCGAACAGATGGTGTACGTACGTTGTACCTGAGATCGGGCCAGCGCGTTGATCGACTTCGTCGAGCAAGACGGTAAGGCAATGGAGACACCAGATGCGAGCAGGAAGACGCCTCTCGCGGGGCGTCGATCTGTATATACATCGTCGTATTGGGCCCAACAGAGGGGTACATTGTGTCGTACTTGAGATGGGACTAGCATGGAACAGGGGGCTCGACGTTGTCGAGCGAGAGGGTAACGCAACAGAGACACCGGATACGAGCAGAAATACACCCCTGGCGGGGCATCGATCGGTCTATACATTGTCGAGTTCGGCTGCTTAATCAATGTCAAGCGAGACGGTGACGTGGCAACAGTGTAGACGAGAAGGTCTCGTCACGAAGGGTGGCGAAGGAAGACAGGGAAATGCCCCTCGCGATGCGTCGATACGTCCATACATTGTCGTGTTCAGCTTAGAGGGATGTCGAGTGCGAGGCATGAGTGTCAGCCTTAAAGAACGGGTTGGCCATGAGAAACTGCTCGATGTTGTCGACTGATGCGTTAAGGCGACCGAGAACATCAGATCTGAGTAAGAAGACACCCCTCGCGGGGTGTCGATCTGTCGTTACATCGTCTTGTCGCATCGCCAGAAGAATGTCGAACGAGTATGCCGGTCTCGGGAACTGGTCGACGTCAAGGAATTTGCTCGACCTCGTCAAGCAGCATGGAGATGATGGTAATCCAGTCGATCCGTGAACAGGGGGATGCTGCTCACGGCGCGTCGATCAATCTATATATCATGTTGTCGAGTAGCGGTCAGAACTAGAACATAAAATGATGGAGTCTCTGCGGAAAAATTCGAGTCAGTCACATACAAATCAAAGTAAGAGAATGACACGTACGTTGAGCCCAAAATATACCAGTCCTCCCTTCCATAGAATCCTCACTCCAGGTCGAATCCGGCACCGAAATAAGCGCGGCACTTGGTGGTGGTGACGGAAAGTCTCTGTGTTTGGTCTGCACAGTGATCACTGAAGTCAGTCAAAATTTCTCAGCAGAAACGAAGGGACGTACTTTAACGCTCACAGCACCTCCCATCGACTCAAACTCCTGACCGCTTGAATGAAACACGACCTTTTGCAGCGTAATCGCAGAGCAACCTCATGATGAGATTCTAAATAACAAAGATAGAATACTCGTCAGTTAACGCATGTAAATGTACCTTGAAAACTTCGAGCATACCTTGAAAATGACAGAACTTGCATTAAATCCTGACCAAGTCCTGTTCAGCGACTCAGACTGCCTCCTGACACCCGGAAGGTTCCGTTTGTATGCCGCAAAGCATCAATTTTGGTCTTGACACGCTGCATGCAATCGATTCAATCAAACGTGAAGATTCAAGCAAATAAATTCCAACGCTTACCAAAGGAATCCGAACATTATAACACCTGCGGAAACCCTTATTGCCCATTGAGTCCTAATCCAACATGGTGTCGGCCTTTGGCCGACTACTCGCAATGAGAA
>KV425574.1:368093-450141 GCA_001632425.1 Neolentinus lepideus HHB14362 ss-1 | reverse complement strand
ACCACCTAAAGGAGTAGAAGGTGCGCTTCTTTCTTTCTACCGACTGATTCCATTTTACAACAACTACGGATATAGACAAATACTGTGGCTGTATGTTTATTATTTGCGTCTTGAGCTTAGGTGTAATTTTGTATACAAGAAATATGGTCGGATCATCTTAATGATGAAGGATTGATTTTCTTGGACTGTCACATAATAATATGGTCGTTGCTCTCAGATCGTGAGCAGCCGCGTGTTGTGGGTAGATCTTAATAAATTGAACCTCTCCCACAAAATACTTTGTCTTTACCTTGTTTCTTTCGTGCACAGCGTAATCAAAACCTCGGTGATTTTGTCGTGCCACCAGTCGTGCCACCAGTCGTGCCACCACTGCGCGAGCTTATCTTTCTAGTTTCGACAAGCCTTGCGAAGGTGTTAGTTTATACCCAGGTACAGTTTTCATCGAGAACTACTAGTGCTCGATATGGTGTTTGTCCAAGTAAGAGAGTAGGAGCGCAGCGCAGAAAATCAATAGCCCCTATACGCGTGTACAAAGAAAGTCACATGCATGTCACATGTGTTCCCGGCCGTTTCCAGCTCACTTGCAAAACTACGGTCTGCAGTGCTAGCGCTCAAAGTATGAAGTACTCAGAAGCTGTATTCATCGTCTACTATGGGCGCACAACCTGCCGCTGCGCTGTACTGCGCTCGCTATCTCGGCGCAGATAATCTGTCAACGCACTCTGCAGCATGCAAGTGCTCGGACGATCGTAGTACAACGTCAGAGAGATATTAGCGCAGGATGGAAGCTTCCAAACGGGATGAGAGGCAGCTGTCAGTGAAGGATGGGTCGATAGCCGTGAGTAGTAATATGCATGCCATGGTCAATAGAAGCTTATCCGAGTCGATGCCGCGCAGGAATCCGAGTGCGATATAATGCAGATGCAATGGGTCATTAGCAATATTGCACATCAAAGTGGTCATCAAGAGAACCTCATCGTGCATCACTTTTGCATTTAACCCTCGACGTCCGACCATACCCTGTTCCATTTGTCAACTCCCGTCCTGCCGCAGCCCCCCTTGGACATTTCTATGGACCAGTTGGTCAACAATAGGGCAAGAGAAAGGTGCGCGTTAAGCAATGAGGCCACCCACAGTTGGTTCTCTCAGATCCAATGATCGACGGGAAAAGAACGGCGTTCCTGCCCTAATGCTTGACAGCCGGGCTCGGTGTAGGGTTTATGTCTGCTTCGGTAGCTGGCGTAGGCTTGACACCCAGTTCGTCTTCGTCTGGCATCCAATCCTAGTCATAGTCGTCCGTGTTGGGCACCAGTGTCTCCTCGCGCTTCGTGTGGATCTGACCTTTTTCATGCAAGAAGAGCCCGTGCTGGAGACGGCGCTCAGCGCGGCAGGCGTCTGTGTATTCAGTAATACGGCAACTACATCATCAACGATCCCTGCCCAAGAGTGTCTCAAGTGTTACCCACCGACTGAGGCACCGTCGTCATGATGTAGGATGCTACTCCGTCTAGGCAGGGTGCCACTCTGTTCCTCTGCCACCTCTTCAGCGGCGTGACCAATTGGATACCGGCCTGAACCTTCGGCAACTCTTTCACAGTGGCTTTCCGTTTAGTCACACCTGCACTCTAGTCCGGCTCGATCTTCTCTGGTCGGCACGAGCTCCTTGTCTTTCTTCGACTGAGTGGTTGAGGAAGACTGCGAAGTCCGGGACGGTGCCATGGTAGTAAAGATGAGTAGGGGAGTGGATGGATGATGATGCTGGTGGTACGGTTCAAATATGTGAATTTTTGACTCCGCTGATGGCTGAAGAGCAACTTCCCGAGCCGAGCCAACCGCTTCTTCAGCCTGGTGACGTCTGTCAGCTTGGAAATGGCGAAATTTTCACTCATGTGCCAATTGTTGCTATGGATCACGAGCAGTAATGTAGTATAGTGTTTTCACAGCGTTCCTGTTATGCATAATAAATTTTATAGAGACCAAATATTCAGTCTTCCAGCTCGATATAGGATGAAGCTAGATGCTGACATGGACGCCATTCACGCAACGCTCACCGCTCGAATTTTCGTAACAGTATCGGGTCTCGTACATTGAACCAGCCACCATTCGACAACCTCACCACCCTGCCTCAGCAACACGAGGCCCTTAATTTGCTGCGCTATCCTGCGCCTTCTCAGTATATGTTTCAATTACCCGGCTGAATACGCTGTCGACGGTATCAGCCTAATATGGGTTCAAGATAGTGATGCAGCATACTCGAACAATTGCTCTCGACTAACGCCTTCCTCTCTGCGGCGAGGAAATGGTACCGTATCGATTTCCCTCGGGTCGAGGGGGTTTCTTGGCATTTCGATTTTGTTGGAACGTGTTTCTGACGAAGGCGAAATACCCAGCTCCTTGACCCGCTTTTGCTCTCCTGTGCTTTCGGTATTGTAAACACCTTCCGTCTTCTCTACATCCTACAGGATACGCACGCTGTCAAGGTTTTGAACACACTTATGGAAATGGGTACGAATAAATACGAGACGACCATCGATCGCATCCTCCATCACTTGGTGAATGCATGGAGCTTTCTTGTGCTCCATGTACCGACTCAGTGGAATGTTCATCTGGTTGTCGAACAGGTCAGAATACTGTAGCTTGACAATGGTCAAATGAACGTACCTTACGGCACCCTTCCTTCTTGGATGGCCACTTAGCGAGTGGCCATCGAGGTGTCTGCCAATTTCCTCGGCTTTCGGAAATCGGGCACTCCCAGCGACCCAAGACATTCTTTGCGACAGTGACTTCAGATGAGGTGCTACAGCGAGGGGACTTCAACGTCGAGGAGTATCGATACTGTGAGGTCTGCCACATTGCGAGAGATGATGATGGAACGAAGTCAAGCTTTGCTGATGGCTCTTGGTGCTTAGTTCCTGCGTGTTTATATCTACTTCTCGAACGCGGCCTGGCACTTTTGACCGCCTAATGGAGTAGAAGATACGCGTCTTTCTTCTACAGACGGATTCCAACTCACAACGGCATGGGTGCTAATATCACAGATAGGTCTCAATGCGTGCATATCTTACTATCCGCAGCCATGACATATGGTGCCAATCCTGCGACGTTGAACGAGAACACCGCGGCGATAGTGGATCTGCGCTGAATTTGTTGGACCGCTGCCGATCACCGCTCGAACCAGATGTTGCTTTCAAGACCTAAGGTGCCAAACCTTTGTTCCACTGAGCATGTTTATTCTATACGGTGAGAATAATCAGTTGCTTTAGTACACTTTGTTGCCTTTCTACCCCTCCATTGTGCGTCGCGTGAAGAAAGCCCACCACGCCTTTGCCTTTGTCTCTCCAGTGATATCGATTAACTCTGCCAATGTATGGTACTTATCTTAACAACTACAGTGGATTAGCTTTCTGAGATGGTTTGAAGTTTTTCCATGACTTTCTTTAGTTTCGAGCGGTGGCAGAGAACAAAGAATCAATAGCCCCTATACGCGATGCACGATTCTGGTCACATGGGCGCGCTCTCGGCGTGATCCTTACTATTTCCGGTAAGTCGATCCTGAGGTTCCTCCGAGATTGTCTGATTCACGAATCAGTCATTTTTCTTCCGCTTGTCTCTCTGCATTACTTGTGTTGAGGTCCTGACTATCGACGCCATCTCCTCCGGTATTAGACTGGTTTTCTCAACTATCGATTAGGACTGGAGGTCTCAGTCTGCGCTATTGAAGCTAGGGGAAATTCCGACAGATTTTGACATCATATATATTTTCGTTATTTAGTCGACCATGGAGCCACTGTAAGAGGTCTGGGCGAGGTGCATTAACGATTGGAGCTCGAGGTAAACAGAGAGCGGCAAGAGGGAAGTCAGGTGAAGGAAGGTGCGTACTCTAGGGTGATATGTACCTTGGATACTGAACTCTACTCAGCATCGGTTCTCTTCACAAGGAGGCTGGAATAACGAGACGCTCATTCGTTCTAGTACTAGCCTATGGTAATGGCGGCTATGCACGAGTAGGTTCGGCGGGGATTCACCAGTACTTCTACCCTGACTGAACACGATATTCATAGTGTGCCTCAAGCCCACCCACCCCGTCCCTCTGCTCCGATCTAGATGTCAGTATCTTCGCTTCTTCACCGTGGAATATGCGTGTCCTGTATCTAGTGAGGGGTCCTCCGCGATCTGCACTTTCTTGGCGAGCAGAGAACATTCGCCTTCCTCTTGTGATTCCTGGTGGGCGAGCGTGACGCTTCTTCGATGTCGCTGCCGAACTGGGGCGGCGTTGAGTGGGTTGGTGAACAGTATGAAGGGCGTCTCGGCAGGATTCCCTCACCCGCAGACCTCAGCTCTTGGAGAGTATAAGGCGCATCTCGCGATCACGTTGGCTAGTCCTGCCAGCTGGCTTGTCCCTCCGTAACTAGCTCGAGTGGTTTCGCAGCTAAAAAGCGTTATGCCCAGTCATCGATACAGATTGGTAGCATTCACGCCATATGTCGTGACCTCAGATTCGTCGCTCTGCTCTAAACTCACTCAAATCTGGATTATGATGTGTTCACAAGTTTCTGGTATCCACAGCGCCTTCCAACAAACCCGGGTATCAAATCCAGTACACAATCCTACCTACGACTAGGTTATTTCCAGCGACGGGATCATAGACCATACTCTACCCTGCAAACAGCGAATAACGCACTCGTGGTAGGGGTAACCGAAGCCTTCGATCTGGGACCTTCCTCTCCGCGCAAATAGGCCTCAAAGTCCTTGTCTGCGACGGCCGAGAAACGTCGCCGAACCGGTTTGCTATCCGTCTGGACCACATTCTCCTTGTCCTTCAAGCTACCTCTGCGCTTCCTCCAACTACCTTTCAAGCTCATGCTCACTCCACCCGTGTCACTAACCTTGGAGCTCTTGAGGAATGCCTTGAGCGCTGACGACTCCATCAAAGGCACTCGCTTAGGACTCGAGCGTTGTCGACCCAGGGACTTCATCATCTTGTTCCGGATCGAGTGGGTGAAGGACCGCTTGTGGGTGGATTTGTCGACCGGAGACGGTGAGGACCTTGACTGATTTTCGTCGTCGCTACTTCTGGGACTCGACGGGTGAAGCATGTTGATGTTCCGCCTGCGCAGCGTCCCGGATATCTTGTATTTCCGCTCGATTCCTTCAAGCGTCTGGCGTACAGCATATTTCCCAATCATGTTTCTGAAGGAGCTGGCCCTCGTTGTCTTCTGTTTCTCCTTCTCATTGTCTATCTCCCCTCCAAAATGCGGCAATGACATTCCGTCGTGAAACACGTAACTGTTCTGGATCTCCTGGTGCACGAGCGACGACACGGTCGGAGAAGGGTGGCCGTTCACAGTTGAATCGTCGTCTTCAACGCTGCGCGCTGCTGGTGGCTGAACCTGACAATCGAGAGTATCGCAGATGATGAAGTCGTCCAAGCCCAAGCCTATCGCTCTCTTCACAGGATTGATGCGCCCCGAGGGGACCCTCCTCTCTTCGCTCACGCCGAAGTCATCTTCGCCTTCCTCGATATCACTCGACGGATCCAAGAACGGATTAACGTCACTGTCCTCGAACTGTCCGTCCATAACCAACACCTGAGCCTCCAGCTCCTTAATCCTCCTTCTTTTCTCCTTGCATCTTTCCTCGGCCTCAGCGCACGCCTGTTCCATATCCCTGAGCTGGTCTTCTAACATGCAGGCAGTGTTGACAACGTCTATGTGCTTGGTGGAGAGTAGTCTTGCGTGCGACGAGGTCGGCTTGACGGGCGTGCTTGTGACTCTGTAAATGATGTCTGCGTTGAGGCAGCTCGCGTTGATGTCGGTGGAAAGGAAGGTAGTGTTTGCTAAGGACAGGCGTCGAGGATCGGTGAGGTAGGTCGCGTTCGCATCGTCGAGCAACGAAGGGCGAGCTTCCTTGGTCTCGTCGAAGGGGGGATGAGGAGCCTCAAGGGCATCGGAGTCTTGCGAGCGTTGAGCGAAGGCTAAGAACGTGCTGTCGCTGAAGGATGGGGACATGGCTATTTCGTCACCGACAGGTGGCAAGAACGAAACCCGCGAGGAGGTCATCTCGGCGAAGAGTCGGCGTGTGTCCAAAGGCGTCGAGTAGTGATGGTTTAAAGGAGTGATACGACGCTGAGAAAATGGGCTCATCTATATATCGATTAAGGCTGGCGGCTGACAGGGCTTGTCCTGAATCGGTATGAAGTCATCATATATTCACCACAGACATTGGCTGACCGTCCTTCAATCATAGTGTCAGCCACCTCCAGCTACATACATATGAGCTCCGCAAGATGTTACAGCTAGGACTTCATTCCCCTTCCATTCATTTCATTACCCTTCGTCGCTCCCAGCCATGACTGCTGTCAGCCCGACTTCCCCTTCCTTATCATGCTACCAATTTCTACCGTCGTGTGCCAGCGGCCTGAGTCTCATCCCTCTTTTTCCTTCGTCACCTTCGTCGTCCGCGAGCATAATGACTGCTCGTCCAGACTCCTTCTCGAAGCCGTTACCAATTCTTTCGGACGCGAAGGTACAATCACTATCGTCTTGTCCTGAGCCGTCCGACCAGGCCACCCTCGGCGCCCTGGCAAGTTATATCGTCAAGCGGCTACCCGAACTTGCGGAGCGTGCGAGAATGCTCCAGAGGGAAGAGGAGGAGTTGGACCGCAGGATCAAAAGCCTAGAGAGCAACGTTCGGAAGTTAGGTGGACGGGAGTCTGGACTACGCGATGTCATGGCAGACGTGGATACCTCTCCGAGTCGGAGGCGCAGGAAAAGAGGCGCTGAGGGTGCGTGCCATTCGGAGTCGTGTCTCCTGCTTGATATTGATGCTGTTCCGGCGATCCAGCTTTGAACAGCGAAGACAATAGGACGACTGTCCGGTTCAGCTATCCCGTTCTAGTCGACGACGATATCCAGGTTCGAACTTTTACTGTCGTCATCATGAAATAGTTTCTGATTGCCTGGATTGTTGCAATGTAGATTCCTTCAGGAAACACCGATGTTCTCCTACAGCATACTATTTCTCTGAGGAGTCGGCGTAAAGGAAGAGTGTTCTTGGACGTAGAAGCCGATGCTATTGCCGAAGGTAACACGAAGAGGAGAAGGTTGGATTAATTGTGAAATCTGTTTCTATCACGAACCATGGCGTTGGTGCCATTTATTAGGGTAATGTTGAATGCCGTGGCGGACGTTATGTTTCTGCTCGCGATGACAACTTGGCTGGTCGCACTTTCAAAGTCGCTCGGTCGCAAGAACGCTAATAGCTCCTGAAACACAAATTTCGAGGACAAATCTTCACCAGGCACATTCTCTCTACCCTTCTCTCCTTCATACTAAGTGATCGATGGGGCGACGGTCGTTAGGTTAATGACTACACGCATTGAATTACGGCGAGCTCTTACACGAAATAGTCAGAACGTGTCGCGCGCCGCGAGCCGCCGTTGTTCAGGCGGGTGCATGTTCGGAAGGCAGTGTTCACAGAAGGTCGTATTGATGGTAATCAGCCCCGTGGTGTGGTCGCATCTTATCGTCACTGATCCGATAATCACGTTTTAGGGTTCTTTGTGGCAGAATTCGAACCTGACAAAGGCTTCTTTTGCCACATTTGATGTAGCTCGCGTTCGGCTAAAGTGTTCCTTTCATATAAGGGCACCTGCTGTCGCTACTCTTGACTTCACCTATACTGACTCGTTCCAATCGCCGTCCTCCTTACAATGTCTACGCTCCTCGATATGTTCAAAATAAAACCCTTCGACGTTCAGCCTGTCTTGGCTACCTGGAAGGACGGACCCAAGTTTAGTGGAAACCGCAAGAAGGATCCTCCGGTCGCATTATGGCTAGACCAGGTCAGGACTGGTTGCGTCCAAAGGCAGGTCCCGGAGGAGTACTGGCATGAAGTCGCGGAGCATTTCATGGGCAAGAAAGCAAAGAGGAGGTTCACTGCCGTGAAGAAGGTCCTCTATGAAATGAACGGACAGAATTACCGGTGGACATGGAAGAAGTTCAAGTTGTTGATGTCGAATGTTGGCTGTAAGTGGGCCCATACCGCTGGTACCTCTGTTACTGATCTGATTCTACCGTACTGTAGGGGATATTGACCCAAAGGCTAGGGTCGCCGTAGAACCGAAGTCCTCTGGGACCTGGCGGATTCTTGGCAAGAAGAAAGCGGAGGGCACTCCTCATTCTGCAAAGAAGCATATTAGGTCCAAATCCCAGAACGATGTACCCAAGATAATCTCACCCAAGCCCAAGCCCCCAACGCGGAGCGCGTCCTCTTTCTTACCGTGGAATCAGTCGAACGATACTAACAATATTAAGGCCGACATTATCAAAGCGGCACCCACCAAACCACGCTTCTTCAGACGACCTGTGCAGACGGAGCCTGAATCCTCCGCTACTCGTAGGCACTCCCTTTCTTAGCTCTTCTCGAGACGCGTTCTTATGACCCTGCTTGCAGTCACTGATGCCATCGTCCAAGCTCCATTATGGCTATTCATGGCCTGTGACGTCCTCGAGAGTCTCAGCCAAGGTTACCCGAACGCTATGACCGCCCTCTCCGCCGTTCTCATCATTGCCGGGAGCATCCCGGCTATCCCTGCTGTCACAACTGGCGCGGCCGGCACCCTCCTCGCTTCTCATGCCGTCCAGGCCGCCGGTGCTGCAGCCGTCAGTCTCGGTACTTGGCTGAGGACAAAGCAGACCGGCGATACCAAGGGCTCAGGATCCAAATAGGTCCATCGTCGTTGTCTTGCATCGCGGTTAGCAACGCTACGAGGATTTCCGGGTGCAGTGACTCGTATTTATGGATTGATGGAGGATGTATGGCTCATATGTATTTGTATTTGTCAATTTCATTGATCGAAGTATTTACTTCGATTACGTCGCGCCGTGCAATGACACCGAATCTCGTCATCCAATTCTGTGCATGACTCCATAAAGCCTTGCGAGTATTGAGCTCATCTGCCTGTGTGCATATCCACTTAATCCACACCAAATGATACATTCCGCAATTCTGCGTTGCCATAACATTCGTTCGTGTACGGAATACAACACATCCAGTGTATGTACTCCATAGAATAAATACGGTCGCAAGCACGAACAAAACCCAGAGGAAGAATGCAAAGAAAAACAAAAAGCTCAGAAATAATCTCTACTTGCTCCAACTCTAGACACCAGTATGAAACGTGCAGCCCTTCCACCCCCTGGGTATTGAACAAAATAAGTTAAATCAAGGAGCTATACCTGCACCCCTCATGCAGCGATCGCTTTGACAGCCGCGAAGTCGGTAGTAATACCAAAGACCTGGTTGAACGCGTCAGCCTGCGCACCGGACTGGGCGGGCGTCGCCGCGAGGGCAGCCGTCTGCGCCTTCTGACACGTCGCCTCGGCGGTCGCGTCACCCTTGCACGCGCTCTGGAGTTGACCGCAAATAAACGACGTGATGACCTGGATGTTGTCGGCTGAACCGTGGTTAAACGATTCTGCACAAAAGTAGGTACGTCAGACATTGTCTGCGAGGTAGAGGAGAGGAACGCACTCAAGTCAGCGGGAACGAAAGCAGTCTCCGTCCGTCCGTCGAGGCCCGCGGCAAACTTGATCTGTGGTGTGCTGCAAGACCCGAAGTTACCGAGGCCGGAGGATGCGGCGGTTGAGGACGCGGCGGCGGCTGAGGACGTGACGGCAGAGGAGGACGTCGCAGCAGTTTTCGCGGTGCTGATAGCCGAGGTGCTGATAGTCGCGGTACTGCCAGTCGAGGTGCTGATAGTCGCGGTACTGCCAGTCGAGGTGCTGATAGTCGAGGTGCTGCTGGCGACGGTTGAGTTGCCTGTAGCAGCAGTGCCGTTGTCCGTCACCGTAAACTGTAAAAGGCACATATAAATACCACCAAACCATGACGCATGTGGAGAAGGTGGGTGGCACGTACGTAGACAGCGTCGTCGAGCGAACCGTGCTGAGCAACTGCGACCAAGACAGGCTGGTGGTTAGCGGCCGAGTTGATGGAGGAGATCTTGTAAACGCCAGCAGGGAGACCAGCGGTGACATCAGCAGTTAAGACACCGTTGGCGGCGGCGGCATTCAGACCCTTGAAGAACGCAAACTTGGTCGGGTCCGAGGGGGTCGTCTGCGTGAGCGAGCTGAGCTGTTCAATGACGACGTGCGAGTGGCCCTGGATCTGTCCCTGCGAATTGGTGAATTGGGGCGCGGCAAAGTAGTTCTCGTTCGCGTTCACGAAGAAACCCGTGTCCAGGTTCTTGATCGCCATTTGCACGGTGAACGCCGTGTTGGCCTGGATAGTGCCGAAGTTCTGGGGGAAAACGAATTTCGAGGAGGGCATGTTCGAGGTGGAGGCAATGATGCCCATGGGCGCGGGGTTGCAAGATCCAGTCTTAACCTGCTGACCGTTCGTGATAGGGAGTTGGGGAACGGTCGCGCAGAAGTTAATGAAGTTATTGGTGGAGGTCTTGGATGCGACCTGACCAGCCGCGGGTTGCGACTGACCATCGTTGGCGAAGCCTGTAGCGATGACCGACTGGTCGAGGGCTTGGAACGAATTCTATCAACAATGGTTTCTCTCCTGGGATTCTAAGTGGACTCACTCAAAGAGCTCTGCAAGTCGCCGCTGGCAGTTGCGTTATTGCCCGTTGCACCACTGGTAGCAGCGTTGTTACCCTTACTCGTAGAAACCTGATACAGAATGAATTGATTGCACGATTTTGGCACGTCATTGATAGATAACTCACCGAAGAGGCAGCCGACGTCGTAGAGGTACTCGGCGACGCCTTGGTGGTCCCCGAACTGCTCTTGGAGCCGGAACTCAACGATTTCGATCCCGTCGACGACTGAGATCCTGACGATGACTTTGATCCTGTTGACGATTTCGATCCTGTTGACGAGTTCGATCCTGTCGACGACTTGAGCGTAGCAGCACCGGAAGCAGCCGAGCTTGACCCGCTCGACGACTTCGAACCAGATGATTTGCCAGAGCTCTTAGCTGTAGTGACAGATTGTGACAATCAGCCATCAGTCACTCGGACACCACAATAATACTCACAGCTCGTGGCAGCGTTGTTTGTGCCAACCGTAGCCCCCGATGCGACGGCGGTGACTGTGGCGGTCATCGTCACAGTGCTCACCTAAAATAACTCAATAAGTATGGCGATCACGAGATCAAGGTTGGAACGCACCGCGGTACCGCAAGTATCTGCGTTCGCCTGGTTATTGTTATGCATGGGGACGGCGGCAGCATAACCCGCGAGGGTAAGGGAAAGGAGTGCGTAAGAAAGAGCCTTGGAGAACATTTCGACCGAGTATCAAGAGTTTTCGAAAGTAGAGTGGGTTGTGAAAAGAATGAGGTGCTTTGAGAGCGTTGGATAAAGAAAGAAATCGAACGACACCAGGTCGGCGTTCGTAAGAACTCTGAAAAGCGCACTAGGCGACGACCGCAGAACTGAGCTAGGCAACGCGATGAGGGACAGAAAACTGGAATGTGCCTTGCGGCGAATACTCGCTCAACCTTATAAACAAGACCTCGACCCGCGGGCCGGTCGCTCTTGATCCGGCAATATGTCAAGGGACACGCGTTCCCGGTCTCTATCCGATAATTGAAGACCCTGCGTACATGCCCAGGAGCGCTGAAAAAAAAACAGATTTGAGCCATGTTGGTCAACATGTACGCTCGAAGATGACCGACCGTATACGAAGAAGAGGTCATGAAGCGTTTAGGACGCTTCGCTGATGCTCCTCGACGAAGTCTCTGCCCTTCCGTCACAAATCTGAGTCCCGTCCCACTCGCCGGTCTCCAGGCACACGACTCATGGAGTCTTGATTGAGTGTCAGTCCTCCTCCGCCAAGCCTTTCTCCCCGCGTGCCTCTCGTCCTATTTTAGCCCGTTGTCGAGAGGCATTCAACGGTAGTAATAGTATGTCTCGCAGTGCAGCAGAACGCAAGGTTTGACGAAACCTTAAGCTTCAAGACTCACCCATACCAGAATCGATGGATTGGTTTTCTCGCTGTTGCGTCCCATCGGAACCAACTGGATGCATAGCAACCCTCCGTTGTTACCACCGTGGTCGTTGCACGGGCTGACTCAGGAATCAAATATCTCCGGACCTTGAAAACCTGTCGTATACGCTAGGTGGATGCAGTGGGGGAGAAAGAATGAACGTTCAGGACTGAAACTTGCTGCTAGCCTTATATGCGATCGGTCAACTGCTTCTAAATATTGGGGATTCAATAAAGCAGCTTCTCTTCCTAATATGGCATAATCTGTCGTAGATGTCAAAAATGACGTCATCTTGCCTTCCATCCCTATAAGGGAAATATAAAATGGTTTGGCAGAAAAGCAGGTGAGGAGAAAACGGGTGTCATATAGTGATGCAGGAAGGACACATGACCACGAATGCTAGTGATCCAATCTACTTGAGCTTACTAGTACTATCTGTCATCCGCTAATTGAACTACTGCACGACAACGTCTAGATAGTAATCCACAGGCAATTAAATAATACAAGAGAAAACCTAATATACAATATGTCCAAACTATTTCGGTTCGGTTATATCGTACATTACTGTTGTCCATAGAAATCTTCCACTTAAGGTCAACGTCAAGGTTCAATTCGAGAAAATTACTGAGTTGACGGTGACAAGCTGTCCTACTTGCCCTCTGACATCTCTCAAGGATATGCTTGTCCCTGCTTCACGGAGGTGCAGGACGACCCGGCACATCTGAAAGGCAACACAATCAGCCCAGGGACCATCAATAGCTGTAGTGCGCACATACCACCGCTGAATAGACTGCCGGCATTATACTATCAGAATATGGTATATGTCAAATATATCATAGAGCAGAAAATGCGAAGCCACGCACGTTTCACTTATAGTATTGAGCGCTGGGTTGCGCAGACTGAATATAGACTGCAGGATGATCATCGTGAAACTCATCACTGCAGATACAGATCAATCCGTCGCAGCCAGCCACTCACAAGAAGGTTTACTAACCGAAGACGCTTCAGAAACATCAGCGACGAAGGACACGACGCGATAACAGGGGATTGAACTGACAGCACAAAGTAGATCACGCTCTCCCTTGCCAGGAGGCATGATATGGGCAGGAAGCGCCCGTGAACCTTGTACCACGGTACGTTGAATAGTCTGGCATTCTTCAAGGTTTTACAGATTACAATTGCCAGATAGCATGCTTCATAATGGGTAAGTAATGGTATGAATAACGCAGCTCAGACGTGATGACCCCTACCATTGACAGAGAGCGACGTAGCCCTGCAAAAACCAATTAGCCCAAAGCCCAATTAGCCCAAAGCAACGATAGCAGAGAGGGACTCACCAGCCGAGGTAGGTGAGCCACAGAGCTGTATCAGGAGGGTTGAACCGGGCATCGCAACCTCCTCTGCGAAGCTCGCCGAACGTCGGGGTCCGCATCATTTGTGCGACTTGGTCAACGGCTATTGTGAAGCTAACCTGATACCAGCACGCTGGTCAGCACGAAGTACTCCGTGATGAATTGGACTAGGAACGTACTACAATGTGGACTATGTTATCGGAGATGAACTTTAGTTCACGCATAGTGGAGTAAAGGCTGGATGCTCACCCGCGAAGGGGGAAATCAAATATATCAGGCCTGCACAAAGGCTAAGACACCGCGTATATATCAAGACGTGTCGCTTACTTCTCAGTCCCCTCCCGCATACGACCCATGTCCTGTGGACCAATATGGGTTCTACGACTAATACGTTGAGGACTGGGTTGCAGCTACATACGGATGTGAGCAAGACTATGACAGGGTCAGTTGGGCAGATGCATACAGTGAAATAAACCACATTAAGCGGGAACACCTGAGTCGCATGTGAGTAGAGGATTTGCTTGGTTGACAGCAAAGAGCGCATACTCCTGGATGCCGTTGCGGTGCGTCAGCAGTATGTGCTCCGCAACAAAAGTGCACTCACGTGATTAGGTATGTTCATGTCTGTATTCACTGGAAGCCCTGTGCGTCAGGTCCCATCTTCACCGGACACCCCTCCGAGACATACCAATTAACAGCGCGCTACCTCACATATCAGCCTGAAGCCATACACGACTTGAAAAGGGGGATACGTACACGAAGATCGCAACCGGGACGTATCGATTGCAGAAATATAAGAGCTTAGGTATGGTCCATCTCGAACTTCCGCTGGCATATCAGCCTGCAGGCCAGCTGTGAATATGAATCAAGGACGTACAACCAGACTAACGAGACCTATTCGCAGCGCATCGGCATTCCTCAGCTTGCGTCTCGACCATTACAACAAGGCACTCACTTCTCGAGGCAATGTAAGGAGAATATCATAGACCAGACATGCTAAAACAGCAACTGGAGATTCCGGAATTAACGAGATCTAATATCGATAAAAGGAGCTTACCGTTCATATAATTAGCGAGCCGGTTATAGTGTAAGTGCAGCACCTCCACCTCTGCACCGTCATGGTTCGGGACGACAGTCATGTAGGAGGGAGCTCAGACGATGCATGGTCTGCGTGCTGCGGTATATAACGTAGATTTTTAATTTTGATTTTGATCAGACCAGGGCCAGCAAGGGGAATGATCAGGGTTAGCGTCGATCCCATCATGGCAATGTAGAAGTGCCGCGCCGTCGGCACCTGCTCTCGAAGACGCGTCGGACACGTGCACGATGCGTGCATACCTCCAGCCTTCTCCAGCATTGTATCCGACCATAGGTATGCCGCAGAGCATCGAATGGCAGACATAACCCACACGATGGACCAGGACGATGTTGATGCTCGCGATCCTCTACAGTTATAATTCATAACGGCTGATGTTGAAATGATTGCGACTTGACTTATGGGGATGTTGGGGCGCCGGCAGTGCCGGGGTTAAAAGGAAAGGTCGAAGTTGCTGGTTATAACGTTGAAGACTACAAAACAAAAACATCTGGCGTTTTTATCCACCTCAAATACTGAATATATTGTGGGTTCTTGTCCAACATCCTAATTGATAGAGGCTCACCCGAATGAGAAGAGTGCATGCTCTGTGACCACTACGCGTGCCACTAGATAATAATGCCCCGTGAAGACTGTCAACTCCTCAAGCGCAGAGAGGCTGTGAATGTTTTGATTCTCATGTGGCTCTCCACGCCATGGACTGATGAGAAGAACCTGCACTGCCATGGGTAAGTATGCGTTATCTCGACACAAATTCGGAGCCCCGACAGCTGCTTCGACCCGCCACGGTTCTGACACGGGATGCGCTCCAATACAGGTCTATTCTTGTCCCGTTTGACATGTCGGTGGGACTGTATCTGTTATCATCCTCAAGCGCGGCGCTTCAGATAAGCTATGAGTATCAGACAAACAGTGAGAGGCTTCTTTCAATGGAGAAGCGATAATGCTATCTGCTAGATATTCACTCAAATATGCATCAGAGGAGAGCTCTGCAGCCGTAGCCTTTGCTGGAGCGTCCTATCTTTCCTCGCGCTGAGCCAAAATGTCCAACAGCACGGGCATCGTGCCAGGCGTTTCGGAATTTAAGCCTATGCTGAGTACGTTCATTAGTTTGCCAGTCGACCACGTAGAATAAACTGAATGCATACCTATCGCGATTTGTGGATTCCATTTCTACCAGGCCAGAGTGTAGGATATGGCGTAGTTGTCGGTGAGTGGGCAACGCGATATAGTTGTGCAATGTACTCGATTATGAACCACGCACGACGACCAGGGATCGGGTTCCTGTTTGCAGCTGTAATGTTGCTTTTGACGACCATGCAAGCCAAATTTTCCAAATTCTCTCCAGGCTTATCGGAAGAGTTCACGGTGGGGCTCTTCACAATCAGTTTTCCATTTGGTGGTGCTGAGTTAGCCTTTTAAAAGAGTGCCTCAAGAAGTGTCAAGGTCAGTGCATATCGTACGCAGAGAGAGATCTCTACTGACATACCGCCAGCCTGGACTTGTATGCTGCGGAATGTGAGCTTGCTGTTTGCAGGAGTCTGGGACAAATCTGAAGTATTGTAGTGTGAGCGCATGGACATGGAGTGCCACTCTCTTGCAATCAAGTACTGCTGCCTATACCTTTGGTAAGTGGAGACATATTGTCTTTTACATTAGCAAACGAATCTACCGCAGGGGTCAGTGGTCCATGGTGGTATGGCGTAGGTGGAACGATCCAGGTTGCCTTCTTCGGCATGGTCGCTGCGAAGGTGAAGATGAACGCTAATGGAGCACATACCTTCCTCGAGGTACGTTTGCGCCCTGCAAGATACCAACATAAGATGTTCCCACTAATGACACGCTCTGGGAGCAGATTGTGAAAGCCCGCTTTGGTGCTCCTGCCCACCTACTCTTCACTTTCTACGGTTTCCTGTGCATCCTGGTTGTTTGCGGATCATTACTTCGTATGTATGGTGTCACTGCTCTGAACCTGATTTGGTGTTCTGACCTATTTCGGATCATGTTTTCCATTCATATCGACAGTGGGAGGAGCAGCGACTGTCAATGCGATCACTGGAATGCCCATCATCGCCGCCTCCTTTCTGCTTCCAGTCGGCATCGCTGTATACGTCGTCTTCGGTGGTCTCCGAGCGACATTCGTGTGTGATTGGGTACATACCGTCGTGCTCTTCACTATCATCTACACCTTTCTGTTCCGCACCTAGTGAGTTTGTCGCATATCAACCCGCAATGGGAGACCTTATAACAAGAGCACAGTACAACTTCGGAGCTCACCTCTCCGCCGTCAAATCTTTGGCATTTACTACAGGATGCAGCAGTCCAGGTCCCGGTGCAGGGTAATCAGGACGGCAGTTACGTCACCATGAAGAGCAATCAGGGACTTGTCTTTGGAGCAGCCACGATCTTGAGTGGTTTCTCGGGCGTATTCTGTGATCAAGGTACGTCAATTTTGCGAGTCATCACAGAGCTTCAGTTCATAAACTGACCTCGCTCAAGGGTATTGGCAGCGCGTATGTGGTCGTATCGTATCACACCTAACTATATCTAATGAGCACCAAAGGCAATCGCCTCCCATCCAGCATCGACCACCAAGGCCTATATGTTGGGCGGCTTGTCATGGTTCGCTATTCCATGGGGATTTGCATCCTGCTTGGGTCTGGCCGCTCGGGCGCTGCAAAACAATGTAGGCAGCATTCATGATCCTAATTGGATCCAGTACCTGACCTCATTATCAAGCCCGCCTTCCCGACATATCCGAACCCTCTATCTGCTGAGCAGACAAGTGCAGGGCTAGCTGCTCCAGCAGTGGCTGTTGTCCTCATGGGTAAAGGAGGGGCCGTAGCGATCTTGCTAGTGGTTTTGTCAGTCTGTTTCCTTACGTCAGATCCTGCAAAAGCTAATGACTATCTTGTGGCCTAGTATGGCAGTCACGTCTGCTGCCAGCTCGGAGCTGATAGCCGTATCGAGTCTTTTGTGAGCATATTTCTCTTTACTTCCAGAGCGTGCTTCACTCACTGAACGGTATGTGATTAGTTCATACGAGTGAGAGCACGTCGTCTATCTTTGTTCAAAGCATGTGGTAAATGATCGCGGAACGACAGCCTTTACCGGACGTACTATCGCCCTAATGCCACAGGAGCAGAGATTGTGCGGGCGTCTCATGCATTTATTTGCTTCTGGGCCATATGGATGGGCTGCTGGGCAACAATCGTGAGTTGTTGTAATGGTGCAGGCTGGGCTAAACTTAATCCACGAAAATAGCTGAACAAAGCTGGGATTGACCTCGGATGGGTGAGTCGCGTGACATTTCTGCATGTCTGAACTTACCATTCCGTCGGCTATTCCAGCTATTCTACGTCCAGTCAGTATAATTCAGTAGCTCATCATGTCTGCATTGCTTACCTTGACTCTAAATCTCCAGAGGAGTGGTTCTGAGCCCAGCAGTCTTTCCAATTGCCCTAACGGTGACATGGAGCAAACTTACTAAGGCCGGTGTCTTCTGTGGTTCCATCGTGGGAGCTTGCCTAGGGATGGCTGCATGGATGGTCGGTTGCTTGAAGATCTATGGTACGTCTTACAGTGTCGTGTATCACTGATATTAGCACCGACTGCATGTTCAGGCTCAATCACAATCACCAACCTTGCTAAACCGTATTCGGCTGTATGCAGTGGCCTGACAGGACTGTTGTTCTCTGGGATCATCACTGTAGGCGTGTCTCTGCTCAGTCAGCCCTCCTTCAAATCATACCTTTATCTCTACGTTGACATTCCTATGCAGACCCAGCGGACTATGACTTCTCTGGTACCCGAGCCATTGCAATGCTGGACGGTCCAGAATCCGAAGACGTAAGGCATGATCAGGAAGCGAGCACTAACGAGAAGAAGGATGATCACGATTTGGAGACCACTGTCGCCGTACAGCCAATCGATTCCAAGACCGAATTGGATAGTCACGATAGCCATTATGAGTTGAGTAGAGAGGCGTTGATGAAGGTGTTTAAGAAGGCTGCTTGGTATTCTTCCATGTTGACTCTGATTGTTGCGATAATCGGTGAGTACGATACTCCGCTACCCTTGGTTGACTTACTAACCATATGGTTCAAATAGTGCCAATACCGATGTTCTTCTCTCACTATGTCTTTAGTGCCAAGTTCTATACCTTCTGGGTCTCGTGCACGTTGTGAGTTTTTTTAATCCTCTACAGGGTGGGTCCTGACCAACTGTTGTACTGTGAAGTATTTGGGCTATTGCAAGTGGTACCTTCTGCGTGATTCTGCCCCTGTGGGAATCCCGAAGAGAGATAGGCGAGCTTCTTACCAACTGCTGTAGCTGGGTGACCGGCAAGAACACTAGTACCCTGCCAAATTAGAAGAGCGTCCCGAGACTAGTGGTGTAACGAATAGAGTAGATGAATCAGACACAATTTAGGGAGCCACCTTGAACATGGGCAACCTAATTAGATTACTTCAAGACGGGCAGAAGCACAGTTGAATGATACCAGTCTATAGACGCGATTGACCTCTCAATCATCCAACTCATCCTCTTCGTCGTCTGCCTGGTCGTCACCTACACCAAGGAACTCCTGCTCGACTATACCTGCCACCATGTCAATAACACCTTTCGACATTTTTGGCATAGCACCAGGCCGCAACAATGGATGCCTTGCAGGATCCATCTCACTCTCCTCCTCATCCTCCCCTTCTGCATCTTCATCTTCTTCGCCTTCCTCGTCTTCCTCTTCCTCTTGCCCTCCTCCTTCCTCCCCTCCCCCCTCATCTGAGCTCGACTCCGAGGGTGACCCTCCATCGGACCCACTATCATCCTCAAAGTCCTCGTCTTCCTCGTCATCAGAACTATCTCCCACGTCCTCCTCTTCCTTACCATTCACAGCCACCGCCTTCCCTTTCCCCTTATCCACGCCATTAGTGGCAGCAGCAGCAGCACCCCGCCCAACCCTTCCCTTGCCAAACCACCTCTTATGCTTCCTCACCCACTCCTCGACCCCTTCCTTCTCCTTCGCATCCACCATTCCCAAATGTGTTTCCTCTCCCTCATCCAACTCCTGCTTCCCGTCCTCTTCCCCATCCTCCATACCTCTACTCAACACAATCGTACACAGTCGTCCCCCAGCCCATACAACCCTCACGCCCCCTCTCAGACTCCCCTCATCCTCTTCTATCGGCGCGAGCTCTTCCAGCGGCCACCACATAAACGGCTTCGTCTCGCCCCACAGCAGACCAGAGTCGAAGAAGTAGAGCGTCCCAGGCTTCGCACCCAGGTAGGCCGTGAGGGAGGGGCTCCCGGACTCGCCAGGGTTCATCATATCCGGGATGGTGCTCTTGAATACGCTCGTCGACGGCTCGTGCACCACAACGCCCAGCCGTTCGAGGAACACGCGTAGGACGGGGAGGGCGGGTGTATTTTTGGGATACGTCTCTTTCAAAGGCGCGTCAGGAGTAGAGTAGGTAGAGGTCATGAATGCTGCTGAGGGTGCAGCCTCGATCCCAAAGACGATCTGCGTCTTCTCAGGCGTTTTAGTTTTCTGCGTCGACGACGCGATGACTTTCGCTGATTCGGATAGGTCGTCTGTAAGGACAACTACTGTCCAATGTGGTTTCGCCTTGCCCCGCGTAGGCACGAGAAAGGCATGTGTGACAGATGACCGGGAGACAGAGACAGTCGTAGATGGGTGGACGAGGCGTAAACTTCTGTCGTGAATTGTGATATCGACTTTCTTGCGTATAGGAGACGACACAGAGATAGCGTGGAGAGTGTAGAGCGGAGCGTCCTCGTTGTCTTCGGAAACCCTAGTGCGCTTCGCTTCTGGCGTAACATCCACGTCTTCTTCTCGTTTCCTCTTCCCATCCGGCTTATCTTGCGATAAAGCTTGGAGTGCCTTTTTGACTGCTTCTTGCTTTGCGTCCCACTCCTTCCGAGTCTTGTCGGATGCGTCGTCCGGACATGCTCCGCCACATGTGAAACGGAGTACGTAGTCAATAAGCTTCAGGGTTTCAATGCTTTGCGTGTCCTCCGTCAGGTCAGCGATATATCCCTTCGGTAGCGATGACTGTAGCACGTGGATATACGAGAAATTACCAGACATGATGCCGGTAAGCCTCGTGTTCAGATTCTGGGAGCCCTTTAACTCGCGGAGATTACGAGCAGAAGATGTAGTGGGCCTGGAATGTTTGCAGCTTTGTTGAAATCTGAGATAGTTCGCGGAATGAAGGTACGCAACAAGCAGGAAATAGAACACGACATCTTTGTGCCCTGCGGGAGTGTGGCAAGCACCCACGTGTGGCGGTACGTGATCGCGTTATTTGGTGTTATTTGTTTCATTGTGGCGTATACTGCGACGACATAAATTGAAAGAATAGACTGCTATCCCTCTCCTGGAAATCAAGATCTGCTCGAGGCGCTGACATCAATACAATAATGGTCTAGATGGGGATATAAAGCAGTCTGGACATCAAGCGAAGGCAAATGGAGACTAATACACCAGGTCCGCATATAAATAGAAGTTAACGAGCCTCCTGCCATCCTGCTGTGGGTATACAAGAACTTCGCGTTTCTCTTTAATTCCTGTTGAAAGGCCAGAAACGTCTTTTGGGAGTCATCTGATAGGAGTTACCATAGCTCGATCCTGACATGCGCTCGCGGCGGCGACCGAAACAAACGGTGCAGCCGGCGAGGAGGAGGAGGATCAGAGCTACGAAGGTAAGCCAGAAGCCTAGATAACTGGGTAAGACAAAATACAAGCAGGGGAGATACAGGTGCTTACCAGGGCCAGTGTTGGTGTTGACTGAGCCAGGGAGTTTCCGCATTTCGTGGTGTACCCAAGCGTAGAGCGCAATGTCAATTGCGAAAGCTATCAGGGTGAGAAGAGCCGCCAAGAAAGATACAATTGAGGATAGGAGCGTAACCGTGACGTGGTTGGAGAAGGACAGGACGAAAGCGATGAACGTAACAACAGTGGCTAAGGGAGTCGCACAGATCAATACATCGAAAACGCTGTCAAGGATAGATGACGCCTACCGACTGGGTGGATGGCGAGACCACGAGTCCAGGATGAGGCGATTTCAACCGAATCCTTCGTGTTCGTAGGGTCAAAAATGGTAACCGTATATGCATGCTCTAACGAGATTCGGGTCAGGTCAAGCCAAACACTTGATCGAGTTGCGCACTTGATGGGCCGCAGATGCGGTGCCCGTTATCAGCTTCGTAGACGCAAGCTGCCCTGGACCAATACATTAGCCCTCAAATCACGAATTACCTGCCGACTACTAACCATATTCCGAACTAAGTAGAAGCAGGGCAATCAGCATCAAAGCTCGAACCCAGGTATACAGGTCACTCACCCTGAGCTCCTTTATAGTGGGGACGTTCGAACTAGTATCAGGGGCGCTTAAGCCGTTCCCATAGTGTGTCCTCGTAATATCCAGCGCCGTGAGGTAAGGCAGCGAAATTGAAGTCAGGAAGCTAAGCACGAAGGCGGCGAAGAGGAGCACGATGCCAGGGATACAAAACGCGCGAGAGACCATGGCGGGCGGGCGGGTGACTGAAGGGAGGAGAGAGGCGCTGAACACGACCCATTATATGTCGCGAGATTAAATGTCACTCCCAGAACGTGCCTGCCATTCGAGAGAAGCAACATTCTCTTACGTAATGCAGTGTATATCTTGGCTACGTGTGACACATTTCCCCGAGGTAACTTGACTCGTTTGATCTCTAATAGCAAGAGGAGATTGCATGGCATAAGGGATACTCCACATGTGACTGGTTTCAATGCATACCAGACAATGTCGGTATAATTGTCCAATGCGACCGATATGAAGCGGAATTTATCTCGTTGAGCGTTTGCGAAAATAAACGATCACAATGAACAAACTTGAATACGGTACATAATAGGGTTTCAGCGAGCACCCAAACTACGACTGGGAATCTCGTAAACTAGCTACAAAGAACACTGCGGTCACCGCTCGTGCCTTGCAACCCACGATATTCGTACCAAATTCGAGTCAGACTTTGATGCTCAACGCGGACATCAAACAGAGCGCCGCGGACGGTAAGCACAACTCAATACAATGACTTAAAGACTCCCGAAACCACGAACCAATGCCGTTCGTCGCACCTGACGTTCGAAGGATATTCTAGCACACTCGCAACTGAAGGGACTTGTGAGTCAGCTGTATTTGCTGAAGTGGGCAATCAGTGGCTTTAACATCAGAAGACAGCCATCTTCCTGAACCTGATGCCACGCAGGTACGCAGGGCGTGACTTTATCGCTCGAACCGCTGCAATCTGTCAACCATCGCAGTCGGTGACTTTCAACACCGGAAGACAACCATCTTCCTGATTCTGATGCCACGCAGGGTACGCAGTGAGTGGCTTCATCGCTCGAACCGTTGCAACTCGTCAACCATCGCAGTCGAGGAATAGATGTTCGCAAACCACCATAGCCACAATATGCACAGCTTCGGGCTAGACCGACAGAAAGGATGCTCGTATGTGTACACCGGACTGACTGTGGTCTAGGATTAGCCTGCAGGACAGGGACCCATCGATATCAGTCTGAAGATAGGACTCTAATGATAGCGACGCCTCACCTAACCTCTCACTGATATAAACTGCATGTGCGAGCACTATGGCACAATCTTAGACAACGCCAGCCGATGCATCGACCTTGTTGTCCACATCGGCCCCACCATTGGACCTGTCTTCTACAAACATTTGCAAAGCCTGCACGAGGCGCCGGTCTTTCCGCTTGTCTAGGTCGCAAGCCCACAGTGCCCATACGGGTTGCCCGCGCAGCATACTGGGTCCTGATATCCTCAGTACAAGCCCTCCTTGCGCGGCATCGCAGTCCTGCTGAAGGCGAGGTCGTCCATGTGGTCAGCACGCTCCAAAGGCGTGAGGAATTTGACCAGCCGGAGAACGACCGTCCGTGTACCGCGGTGTTCATGTAGGGTAGATCGTTCGAAGCGGAGGAGGGCGGAGCCTGAGACATGTCACGTGAATACCCTTTAGACTTGCTAGTAAACAGGAGAGTACACACCTCGAAACGGCATATATTGTTTGGTACCTACCATTGTGCCAAACGGCCGTGTCAGCCGTAACTCCCGCACCTCCTCTCTCCGATTCAACACCCAAATAGTTATGAAGGCTCGCCCTAACTCCACAGGGAACTCCTGATTCAGAGCCCACACTGACGGCGCGCTCCCGAATCGACCTGGTGGTCGTGCCCGATGTCTCGCGTATGTACGCGGCGCGTTCTATCAGCGCCACCGAGACACTGCCGTCGGAGACGAGGATGGAACAGAGGAACTTATACATCTTGCTGGCGGCGATCCTCGGGAGAGAAAGAGACCACGGCTTACCGTCTGGGAGGAGCAGGTCGCTGCCCGAAGCGAAGCTGGACGGTTGACCATCTGGCACGTGGCGCAAGCGGACGGCAGAAGAGAGCAAAGGCGCGCCCTGGTCGTGGTGCCAGTACAAGAACCCCCTAGAGCCTAGAGGCCAGGGTAACCTACGACTCTTTTCAGTTCTTTGGTAGTAGACGTGGCCTTCTGGGTGGAAGAGCTGTTTGCTGCCAGAGAGATCAAGAAAATCGCGAGTAGTAAGGCGATTGGGCGACAGAGTGGTTATTATTCGAGATCTTTTGTCGATACGGTGTTCGTTTGACTTCACGATCTATTGCGATGTCAATGCGAAGCACCAGATTGAAAGCTATTAACTGGACCCATACATAATGTCCATGAGACCCTGAACTCTGGGTACTCAGGACATGGCTCTGCAGTGAATGCACAGTTGTATGACGGTATAAGGAACCGGGCGAGTAACGTATTTTGCGCGCTATTGAAGTGAGGTTGCTAGTCAATGGTAAGTTTCTACCACCAGTCGCTGGTCAGATTGAAGATACTACTGCGCGTACATACGAACTTGAATTCGAAGGAGGTTCAGCGGGGTATGCGAGCGGCACCTCGTGGCCATTAGCTATATACCGAGATGCATAGATGGCAGTACAACGGGGATTTCTGTCAGAACTGCTAATCGGGAAAACCCGAAACGCCACAGTCCCCATGATAAGCGCGACGCGACGGTTTTCTCGACATTGCGTGCCATGACTGGCGTGGTTATGCATTGTAACAATAAGCTTATGAGAAATTCAGCGTGCAATATGCGCTGTATATCACATAAACCTGGCGAGATCCTTCCTGTCTTCTCCAGATTGTACAATATCGTCCGCAGTCGAACTCTGACCACCAAGATCGACCGGGACGCGTCCGATGAGGTACGTTCGGACCACATGCTGCCTTATGTCTCCCTCTTATGTGTAGTCATCCGATACATGCATTTTATGACCCTGACAGACTGGCACTGCATGGCAGTCACGAACAATATCCACCCTCCTCCCGCATCGCCTATCCTCCGGTGACTTTCTCGATCTGTCGGGCAAGAAACCTTTTCGCTATGATGGAGGGTCCGTCCTCACATTCGCACGTACTCGTGACGGTGACTTTACTCCATGGCCGTCCGGGAGTCGCGGATTCTTGTATTGGCACGTCGACGCCGGTGCTCCGCTGGTCACTTCGGAGATCCGGTTCAAAGTGGTGCAGGATGGGAAACCGTCCAGCTTCAAGGAGGGTCAAGACATCCTGAACCGTGACGGGGTGCCTTGGCGCGTATCCATCGTGTCTATCGCCTCTAACAAACGGTACTACAGGTCCCTCCGCTCTATCCTGTTTTCCGATGGTATCATGCCGGAGGATTTCATAGACAAGCTTGCGCAATCTCCCGTTGCGAAGAACAGATCTCTGCCATTTGTGTGGTCCCTCAAGCAACCGTTCCTGGTTAAATTGGCTCGACCCCACAGTAAAGCTTGGGTTGTTAATCACCAGCTCGATGCTGCTATGCTCAATCTCAGCGCAGTGTTTGGTTCTCGAATAGGGTACGGAAATCATTTCCCTTACAGAGGTGTGTCCTCTGTATTTCTATGAACATCTCTGCTAAATCAGGTGGCCTGTACAAAGGTTGCGCCCTGGTCCAATTCGAGCCTTCCCCTCTGAAGGAGCATCAGGGGACGCGGGCAGTTGTTCTTAGGCTAATCAAGTTTACCAGGCCACTGGAACGTACTGACGATGTTGTCGGGTTGGAATTGGTTCCTGAACCTCGAGAGGGTGAACTTGTGATGAGGCTCCGCAAAAAACACGGTGTCTTCACGCGTGTGCCCTGGTCCTACGCGAGGCAAGATCTAGAGGGTGGAATTGCGAAGGACAACGTGTTGGGGCTCGGTTCAATTTTGTGGCATACCGGAAACTGATGTTGGATCACAACGCCGAGCACGCACGAAGAAACGTTCTGTTCTCGGTAACACTGGCTTCGGCCGCTTCCTGGAAGTTCTTTGCTGGGCATTTACGCTACCGGTCCACTGTCAATTTCAACGTGAATAGGGATAGGTAGTCCGAGACGGGTGAGGTATATTCGTAGTGCGACTCTTTTAAACAGGACAAGCTGATACAGATGGATTCACCATGTAGATCGCAGTGGATCTGGTGACCGGTAACAACAGCGTGTGTGCAAGGACAGCCACTGCTTTGTACAGCATCATACACCAACATCTTGCACGAGTGTGAGACCATGTAGTGGCACCGATTGTATTCCACATTAGGCGTTCAATCTTCCCGATTTTTTGAAGCGACCATTACAAGAGTCACAGTACAGTACATCCAAAAGTGGTATTACAGCGCGTCCTTTCATTGTTCCATAACTGCAAATTGACCTCTTAATCGTGGGGCGCACGGGCTTGACCCTGCGCGGCTGCCTTACCGCCGGACTCGCGAAGCTCGCCCTTCTCGTGCAACTCGGGTTTGTGGGTGTATTTCCCAACGACCTACGAGGTTCGTCAGCACCCATATAGCATCGACGTCGTCTAAACTGGGCTGCTCGCCTTCTGCGTCTTACCGACGACCTTGTCAGTCATACCAGCCTTACCCATAGGTAAGTCTTCATCTCCGCCAACAGCTACGCCACCCCCGGACACGGGCTGCGTTCCCAAGGGACGGTCCTCAGTAAAAGCGCTCTTGCCCTGTCCGCTCTGGGAGCGGGGCATGCCAGCGCCAGCAGCGCTCTCGACGTTAACTCCCTTGTCGTCCCAGTGCTCGGAAGCCTCTGCAGAGTAGTCGGCGGCGGGTGCGGCACCACGCGCGCCGGGTAGAGGGTCTTGCGAGCCGTGGACATGATGGGTGGGTGGACGGTTCTGCTCGAACATAGCAGCGACGGGTGCTTGGGGTGTCGACATGATAATGATGGAGTTAAATAAACAATTATGAAGTGGTTGTTGAGTGAGTTTGTGAGGTCGTTAATGAGTTTGGGTGAAGGTTATATACTATTCGGAGGAGAGTGTGATGTCATGAACGTCATGATCCACGAGCCACGCCACACGCCACACGCCACACTTGTGGCTGTGATACTGTGGCGGCTCCATCATCTCTCCACAACCCTGCGACGCTCCGTCACCTCTAGCTTTGTTTGTACCAGCATTCCTAGTGGTATGGCACCAGCTCAGCATAGAAATGCCAGCACGAAATAAGCGGCAGTTGACCTTTGGAACAATGCGAACGAGCTTTGGTATACACATGATTGCTTGATGTCTGTCAGCGTGGAGCCACAAACGATTTGCGCTTATGTAGTCACTATGCGATCCGAGCGTCGGCACTAGTGGCATACGAGACTCAGACTTATGTACAGGTACACCTGTTTACAGACGAGTTACTTGGCTGACTTGGAACCGCTCACGATTGCAGCCTGAGACCGCCATGAGCTTTGCAGATTTACACAGTCATTCGGGCATTCACTCGAACCGGTGGTCGCCAGAAAATACCCACGAAGGTATGTCCATCTTTGACTGCGAGTCGATGATTTACAGCGACTCTCGGTGTGGTGGCATCTGTAGGGATGCAATGCGAATAACCTCGTTGATAGGTACCTGGTCTCGATCCTTAGATTGCCCTCATCCTGCGTTCTTTCTCAAGATCAAGTTGTCGGGATCCTTACCCTACTGTGCTCCATTCTATCGAAACCAAAGCGCATCTCGACCGTTGCCGAACTTGTATCATGTTCTCTCCGCCTCGTTTCACGAATAATTGCTCCTCGATTTTCTTGCATTGTACACCCAAGGATTGGAGGCTAGTTTGGTGGATGGAGTGGTGGCATGCAGCTTTCATAATATTATAGCAAGTACAAGAATACACTCAGACATAACACAAGCAGAAACGTCGCCAGCCTCAGAGCAGAAGTCGAATTGTCTCTGTCATCCATCGCGTGTCCTCATTAATAACATATCCTGTAGGTCCTCGGCTGCTCCCAGACCTCACATGCCACTCAACTGGTGGATAATCATAACCTATACAGCATGCTCTTCACTGCTCGCCAGCCTTCTTCGGCGCCGACTTGGCCGCCGTCAAGGCCTTGTGAATAAATGGCAACACACCACCACCCGCGATCGTCGCGCGAACGAGCGTGTCGAGCTCTTCGTCTCCGCGGATGGCGAGCTGCAGATGCCGGGGCGTTATGCGCTTCACGCGGAGATCTTTTGAGGCATTTCCTGCAGAAAACCCATCATGAACATCGACAAAGGAGAATGTGAAGAAGGGTACGCGCACCTGCGAGTTCCAACACCTCCGCGGTCAAGTACTCCAGCACGGCAGACGTGTACACTGCCGCCTTTGCTCCGATCCGGACGTTATGTTGTGTGCGCTGCTTCAGGTACCGATGGATACGACCGACAGGGAACTATGCACGATACGACAGACGTGATAAGTCGCGTCTTGTTTTCACCGTGGTCACGGCACTCACCTGCAACCCGGCCTTCGCGCTCCGCGTCTGCAGCTGTCGCGTCGTGGTCCCTGTACCCTCCCCAGCAGCACCATTCGCTGCGCCCACCCCGCCCTTTGATTTTCCGCCTTTGCTGGACATAGCCTATACGATCACGTCATGTGAGCGCCCATCAATTTCCGCCATACCTCACAAAACTTGCTTGGATCACAAGATTAGGCAGCACCATTGTACTCACCTACTGTACACTGGCGTTTACTCGTAGAAGTCTGGATCGATTCAATCTAAAATAAATTATATGGTTTATTTCATGTGGCAGAGGGCATACGCACCCGGGCGCCAAACGCGGTTGTGGCTGATGGTGGTTCAGAACAAGGAATCGGGCCGCTGTAGGGCCGGTTCGTGCCTGCCAAAATCAACAAATAGACATCACGTGATCCAGATCGGAGGCAAGGGCAATGGGATCTGGAGCGAAAACCAAGTTATTTCGTGTCTTCTGGTATACATCGGAGGAATGTTGAAGTATACGCAAAGATGAGGTCGGTTTGGGAGCGAGAAAGGTTATTTGTGAGGACGACGACAGCCGCGTGCGGATAATGCGGCAAATGCCGATTGAGCACTTCAGCCACCGCCAAGTATCCCATCTCTCGGTCGCTATTATACATAGCTCAGGTCGTCTGAATCTTCGGTCAGCGCTATGTTTTCAAGCCGCGGAAACTGTTATTCCCCAACTTTCTTCCAGACTCTGTCTGACTTACAGCAGAGATCGGCCGGCACCCACGGGAGCTTCAGAATCCAGATTAAGCAAAACACGCCGTAACGTTATCATGTCCAAATGTTCCTCGAATGCTCAATACCTGATGACATCCGGTGACCCGAACGTGCTGGCAATTGATATCCTTATAGAAGATTGGGGTGCTATCACATTCTACAGGTTGTAGGATTATAGGCGCCTACACGTTCTATATCACCTTGCACTGCTCGTCCTGTTTGATAGACACCTATGGGCAGCCAAACGTCTCGGCATGCTCCCAACGACATCATCGAGCCTACAAATGCTACTGCGACTAATACCCCCGTTGCGTTCATCCTAGGCGCCGGGCCTCGTGTTGGTCGAATGGTCGCTGAGAAGCTGAAAGCTCAAGGGTACAAGGTCGCTATCGGCTCTCGTCACCCTGATATCGACGACGCTCAAAAACGCGGGTTTCTGCCGATCACCGTCGACGTCGCGGACTCCAAGAGCATTGGCGCTGCCTTTCATGCGGTTGAAGAGCAACTAGGAGCACCTCCGAGCGTGGTCATTCATAATGGTCAGTTGACCTGGCTCGATATCTATAGATCGTTCACCAGACTCTCTTCGCCCAGTCTCGAATAACCCGTCAGAGGGACTTCCCGACGTCAATGATCCATTGTCCTTGGCATACCCCGACTTTATAAGTAGTGTTGCGATTGGTGCCGGCGTGTTCGCTGCAGCACGGGAGGCTCTTGCTGGTTTCCGTGCCATGAAGGATAGCGATCTGCCAAAGGTCTTCATCACAACTGGCAATGTATTGCCGTTCAAACCCGTCAGGCCTTTCTTCGCTACTTTAGCGTGCCAGAAGAAGGTATCGGCACATGTGATGGAGCTGTGCGCTCTGACCTATGCAAAGGAAGGGTTCAGGTAATATCATACTTGTAATCACGGCAAGTCCGTTAACATATGACCGCTGCTTGTACAGATTTTATTTTGCCTCACAAGTAAACGCTCTAGGTGGCCTCCCAGGAGAAGAATTTAACGGTGAAGCTCACGCCCTAGCATACTGGGACATAATCACGCTGAAAGAGCAGGGGAGGTGGGACTACCGGTAAGCTTTATTCCTGACGACCTTTGTCTAAGAATATCGACTATGAGCCGACCACTGCGTGTTCTGTAATGTCAGGTTTACCAAGGACGGAGTGATGTTACCCAACTATTAGGTCAGAGACCTTGCATACCTCTCCGTCTCGTCGAGGACTTTGTGAACCACGTTTTGTTTTATGGGCATTTACGCGGTAACGGTAATATGAGCATTCTTGGGTCTATGCCACGGGACATTGTAAATGGTAGCACAATGTCAGTACCACGTTTTCGAGAGGTTCTGTACCTTACACCGTGCACCGGCTATTCAACCGGACTCCTAACAAACTGAACGTATCATTCATACTGTTTCCTCATAAGTCTCCGGGCAAAGGGTGGAGCACTGGCAGAGCGATCGTCCAGTAGCTCAGTGTGATATATAGATACCGACGGAGTCAACGTTCAAGCTTGACAGACGTAGGCAACTGCTTCCTTTTATTGCACTCGACAGTGAGACGTATGTGCCAGGATTTCATGCGATGACCATCGATATACTGGTTAGACCATGCAGCAAGGCGGAGACTGGTCGTGGCGGAAGTGAGAAACGCGCCTCCAGATCCGCCACAACTTCCCCTTATTAGCCTTTACTCTGCCTTTGCTTAGTGCTCGTCATCTTACTCTTAGTTCAGCATCACCACGAGTTCTGAACAGTCCGTCCTCGGGCCAAGGTCATCTGCCTTACAATCCATAAATAATTCGCGCGTGCGTGCTGTAACCTAATGAGCTTCCGGGCGGGACCAAGGAAAGGTGAAAACTACGAGCTCAGCCAAGACCTCAACAGTGAATATCGGGATAAGCGCAAAGATGCTATCAAGCGTGTTATAGCTTCTATGACAGTGGGGAAAGGTGCGTGCTCCGATAGAGTGTTGCTTGTAGCGAATCTCATGTATCTGAAGATGTTAGCGGTCTATTTCCTGATGTCTTGAAGAATATGCAGACGGATGACTTGGAGCAGAAGAAACTGGTCTACCTGTATCTCATGAACTACGCCAAAACACAGCCCGAGCTTGTCATTCTTGCCGTCAATACGTTCGTCAAAGACTCCGATGACCCTAATCCACTCGTGCGTGCTCTCGCGATCAGGACAATGGGAATGCTACGCGCGGAGAAGATCATAGACTATGTCAGCGATCCCTTGCAAAAGTGTTTGCGAGACGACAATCCGTACGTCCGCAAGACAGCTGCGCTGTGTGTTGCGAAATTGTACGATCTGAAGCCGGAGCTGGTCCTGGAGAACGGATTTTTGGAGCAGTTGCATGATATGGTTTCGGACAGCAACCCGATGGTACGTTTTCCCTCGCGCTCGTACGTATGGATACCCTCATAGTCATCAGGTGGTCGCGAACACTGTCGCAGCTCTATCGGACATTCACGCTTCCGTCACATCCCAACCCGACCATTCTCCTGATGATCCAGCCATATTTAATGTCACAACCAGTATTCTGAATAAGCTCCTCATTGCTCTCAATGAGTGCTCAGAATGGGGGCGTGTGGCTATCCTCGGTGCTCTGGCCAGATACAAGACCGAGGACGAAAAGGAGCGAGAGCACATATGCGAACGCGTAATCCCCCAGTTTCAGCATGTGAACGGAAGCGTCGTTCTCGCCGCTGTCAAGGTGCGTCTGCTGGCATTTTGGACTGTAACCACCTTGACGTGCGTGACTATAGGTCATCATGATCCATATGAGAGGCATCCGAAGAGAAGATCTGCTGAAACAGTTTGTTCGCAAGATGGCGCCTCCCTTAGTCACTCTGCTCTCGTCTCCTCCAGAGGTTCAGTGGGTGGCGCTACGGAACATTAACCTGTTGCTCCAGAAACGGTCAGACCTACTGCAGAATGAGATGCGGGTCTTCTTCTGCAAATACAATGATCCTCTGTATGTCAAGGTGGAGAAACTTGATATTATGGTCCGGCTTGCGAGTGATAACAATGTGGACGCACTCCTGAGCGAACTTAAAGAGTCAGTATTTTCTTAGTGGTATTGTTCAGACGGAAAACATTGACAGGTAACAGGTATGCTTCTGAGGTTGATGTCGACTTCGTGCGGAAGAGTATCAAAGCCATTGGACAGACGGCTATCAAGATCGACTCCGCAGCTGAGCGCTGCGTGAACGTCCTATTGGACCTGATTGCTACGCGAGTGAGCTATGTTGTGCAGGAAGCTATGGTCGTCATGAAGGTATTATCTCAGCCTGTTCATTTTTCCGATGTATACTGAACGTCCTTGGAACTAGGACATCTTCCGAAAATACCCCGCCACATATGAAGGCATCATCCCCACGCTGTGTGCGAATCTCGACGAGCTCGATGAGCCTGAGGCCAAAGCCTCCCTGATTTGGATCATCGGCGAGTACGCGAGCAGAATCGATAACGCTGACGAGCTCCTGAACATGTTTGTGGATACATTTACGGAGGAGTCGTATCCTGTAAGCCCCTCTCCGCGATCAGTCCTAGACTCAAATCGGACTAAAGTTATGTCACTCCCGAAATGGAATGTTATAGGTGCAACTGCAAACCTTGACTGCCGTGGTGAAGCTATTTTTGAAGAAGCCGGACGTGTCGCAAGGTCTGGTTCAGCGCATATTGAACACAGCCACCAAGGACTGCGATTCTCCGGATGTGCGAGATCGAGCGTATATTTACTGGCGGTTATTATCGTCAGACCCAGCTGCTGCAAAGGTAGCATCCATCTTTGATCATGATGTATACCCGATTGGAATTCTGATTTACCGTGATATAGGGTGTCGTACTTGCACAGAGGCCACCAATATCACTATCCCGAACAACGGTATCACCCGCGCTATTAGAGGAACTGTTGTCTGAGATCGGCACACTAGCAAGTGTTTATCACAAACCTGCAGAAACCTTCATCGGACGAGGACGCGTAGGTGCCGATTCCGTCCAACGGAAAGGTCTAGAGTATGTAGTCTTGCACATCCCTCCATTACCCCACTGGATTACCCCTATTACACCGCCATGTGAAGTACACGTGACGCTAACTTGTCTCTCAGCCTTGTAGACGATCAGCTTGCCACGCAAAAGGCCCTCCAGACCGTCGCGGCGGGTCAACAATCAGAAAACCTGCTGGACTTCGACGATGTACTTGCCTCAGACAGCCAGCCTTCCGGCTTAGCAGCGACAACCATTATACCCCAGACACCCGCCGCAGCAAACCTTCTCGCCGGAACTTCTGCGAACCCGCTCGACGATCTCGTCTCGATATTTGGAGGAGGTGGGATGACCGGTACACCCTCGGCTCCGCAGAACCCATTGGGAGAGCTATCGTTCGGTGGCGATAATGGATTTGGTTCGCCCATAAATTCGGTTCCGCCATCTCAGTTGGGTGCTTCTAGCGTAACATCACCAGTGCAAACGCAGAAACCACAAGATGACCTTTTAGGCTTATTTTAGAATGTTATTGTACCCGTTTTGTATTTGTTCGTGCGAGTGCTCTGGAGTGGACTGAAGGGTTAACGTTCTCCGCGGAAGTGACAGGCTATGAGTTGGGACCATGAGGATCAGTACTCTGTCCATGCGCCCTTGCCACACATATGATCTCTGAGAGCTGTAGCTCTCACGAACTGGGAGCTTGATGGATGATATGAGACTACAATTGCCTGTCAATGCCTTAAGATCTAATCGGCTCTACCGGTCGCGCCTGGTATTCTTTCTTCCGATCCTTTCGCTTGTTCCTTACGACGAACATCATTGACAACATGTACATTTGAAGATCCATATTTAACGGGTCGCTTCCATCGTAGAATATTTGATGGTGTGTTGTTCCTGGTAACTCGAAGCGGATGACCGCAGCTGATCCTCCCATTCGACCACATTTAGGCTCTTCATGGCATTATTATGCAGCCACTCAACAGAAACACCATGTTCTCTAGGGGATAGGATGCTAAGTCGTACACGTACCGATTACCTCAGGAGACCTTCATGTCGTCAGAAATTGCTGTCAGTTCAGCTGCTGCGGGCCAGGCAAAGTGGAGTGGGCTCAACGCTCAAGCTTCAAGTTCCATGCCATGATCCAAGGATATGCAAACAATGTGAGCATCATACAGCATAATGCCGCCCAAAGATCGGCATTTGTGATATTATTAGCACTTTCTCCCCTCGTATCCTGTGAGTGCCTTGCTTCGCCGACTATCAAGATGCGTCGCACAGCTACCCTGTCCATCCCTTCACAACTCGTGGTATGCATCTTCCCATGATTCATACCTTTCCCCTATCTTTCTGACCGCCCGGGCTCTAGGTACTGGAAATGATCCTTCACGATCAGGAAGACCCGCGGCGCCCAGAGACGCGTGGTTCCGAGCCCTAATAAGAGCCTCGTGGTATGCTCTAAGCTCTGCATCCACCGGGAGTTCTGTCTGAAGCAGCTACAATACTATGAGATACAGCTGGCCTCTTCTTGTTGGGGCCCTTCTCGCTTCCAGGGCTGCATCTCAGCAGATTTGGGACATTGTGAGTATTGGGAAGCTGATAGTCGAACCCAACGAGTACGACGCTATACGCATTTTTAGTGGCAAACGACATGGGATCGGTCCATGCTCTTCACGCACTTCCAGCCTAGCCCGGATCCGATCAACTTCGTCTCTCCCGGAACCATTGGAGCAGCGGACATTGTGGTGGACGACACCGACGTGTACCAGACCGTCTGGGGCTTTGGTTCTGCTCTCAGTGACTACCGTTCCTGATGTATGTTATAAGCCAGACTAATTCGCTATAAAGCTGATTCTTCGGCCCTCCTTCTGAGTAATCTAAAAGTAAGTTGTATCATCCCTTGATGTTGAACTCTCCGAGAATACCCCACATCAGACACAGAACCCAAGCAACTACTGGGCGCTTCTGGACTATCTGTTCAACGGTGAGATGCCCATTGTTGTCATAGGTCACATCATTGACAGCATGGCAGCTACCGACGGGGCGAACAGTGCTGGCTTTACATACCTCCGAGTGCCACTCGGTGCCTCGGACTTTTCGGCCAGCCGTAAGTGTTATTCTCTTGTATGACTTTGTGCCATGTAACTTACTCGAGGCAGTCTACAGCTTTGACGACGTCAGCGGTGACACCTCATTGTCGGATTTCAATATCGACAACGTGCCGGACTATGTGTTCACAACAATTTACGACATTCAATCTATAAATTCATATCTCCGGGTTCACGTCCTGCCTTGGTCGCCGGTATGTTAGCGAGGCACGCAAGAGTGACATGGACTGAATATATTTATAGCCTGCGTGGATGAAAACGAGTGGTACTATGGACGGAGGGGATCTTAATACCGACTATATCAACACTTGTTCGTGTATTTGCAAGCTTACATTGAACAGTTCTGACTGGCTGATTCGGCAGATGCGGACTATCTACTGAAGTGTTTGCAAGGTTTCCAGATCAAGAATATTGTACCATTCGCCATTAGCATTCAAGTCAGTCGAATATACAATCATTGCTAGAATTCTGTTCACCTAACACAACCTAGAATGAGCCTGAGAATAGCGACTCGACTTACCCCAGCTGCTACATGCCGGTTTCAGTCGAGGCCCAGATTGGTACTGCCCTCAGAACCCTCATGGACAACAACGGATTCTCCGGTGTCAGACTGATCGGATACGAACACAATTGGGATGATGCGGGCGGATATCCAGTACAGCTAGTACGTTCTGTTCGCGAGATGCATGATTCTGGAGCCACCTTAACTCCTGCTTTAGATGGAACAAGCCGAGAGCGCTTTTGCTGGAGTAGCTTTTCATTGTTATGCTGGAGACGTTCAGAACCAGTCGGACTTTTACAATGCGTACCCGACCAAAGAGATCTACTTCACTGAATGCTCTGGTACCATCGGTTCCGATTGGTGGAGCGATATTAAGGTGAGTATATACAATATATCCCGTTTCCCTCAATTTCTGACGACTGGACAGTGGTACATGGATAATCTGTGAGGCTTTTTACACTAACATCTGACAGGTGTTCGATGTTCTGATCTGTGCAAAGCTTCATTACCGGGATAACCTACCACTCGCAGTCTGGTCTCATGTGGAATCTCGCCTTGAATGGAAGTGGGCTCCCCATACTCCCAGGAACTGACAGCTGTGGTGGACCAGGGTGCCGGGGTGTTGTGCAAATCAATACTAACGGCACTTGGAGTGTCAATCAAGAATGTGCGTATACAGCCGCTCAATGGCCATAATGTCCATTAATCACCGCACTCTTAGTCTACGCTATGGGACAGGCATCAAAAGCCATTCTACCACGGGATGTGAACGGACCGTGGGGTCAACGAATCGGCGTCAGTGTAGGCGGAGATATGAACTGGGCGTTAATCGTCGGAGCGTACGTCACAGGTAGAGTATCCTCAACGGACTGGTTGCGTTATTCGTTGGTGGTTTTGAACTGGTAGGTCTCACACTTTGTGGATCGTTCCGGGACGAATCTCATTCCCCACAGGGCTGATAATACCAATGGCAACTGGAACCCGCAACCCGTACAGACTACAATCGAGTTCCGCGACATGCAGGTTGGTGTGATAGCCTCTTCCATTGTGTGAAAGTGCATCTTATGACCTCCCAGGCGACCTATACATTCCCCGTCGGTGTCACGACGTTATGGTGGTATGCGGTGAATGAGTCGTCCTCAGCCGCATCGGTCGATAGTGGCACCAACTTCATACATCTGAATACCAAGGCTGCTGGTATTTGAGCCTACAGCAGGGGCGCGTGACTCTTCTGGCGAGGAACTAAGGCGCGAACGACATGACGACCTATACCCATTGTCTCTCTTATTCGATGATTGCGACTGCCCTTGTATAATATTAGAGTATGATATCCTGTGTCTGAATGGCACCCGATCTGAGATTCGAGGCATTTATGATACTTACTAAATGATTGGTTGACGTAGTATTTGTTGAAGCCGGGAAGTTCATCGTCAATCGCGATAGGAAATAGGAGTTGTGGCACTTACCATTCTCGGAGGAGAAGCAGATCAGTGCAGAAGCGCCGCTATCACTGCTCCTATATCAATGTATCGCACTCATGGGGTTCGAGAATTCCGTCTGCTAAGCCGAGGATCCACCCAATGTGCATGATTCTCCTCTCGCCTGCACGCCCGAACTTGCCAGGTCGGTGAGCGCTGAATGTATCACGATTCACGCGACTTACTGGCAGCTGATTAGTCTGAGTCGATATTGAACTTTCGCTCACGCTAACCACCTCTGCGTCAAGTGGGAGACTATCGGCCCCAGAAAAGGAATGTTTCTTCTCGAAAGATAGAAGCCCTTACGTTCCTAAGCATCGTGATTCTGGTTTGCTGTCATGCTTGTCTATCGAATGCGGGTCAGCAGGATTGTCAGCCATCGTTGTACTTTCGGTTCCCCGCGGACTGAGGGCTTGATTGCAATGGCGGCTAACATAAAAGCGAGCCTTGATTGCGGTGGAGCATTCAAACTTCTCGACTGTCTTCTAAAGACCTTCCCCTACTCGCCTTCGCTATGCGTAATTCGTGGGGTCTAGTTTGCCTAGCACTTGTCTCCCCTATTGCTAGCCAGCAAATCTGGGATATCGTGAGTACCAGTGTACTTATCTCACTTGCAATAATTTGAGGCGACCGCCCTTCGTAGTTTACGACAACGTGGGATAGATCTAGTCTTTTCACGTATTCACAGCCGTCATCTCCAATCAATTTCGGGACTCCTGGAGCCACCGGCCAAGCCGATATTGTCATAGATGATTCAAAGACCTACCAGACCGTCATCGGTTTCGGAGCGACCTTAAGTAAGCCTTGAATTGAATCCATGTACTTACAAGAAGTTCTTAAACACTCCTTCAACTGGTTAGCCGACTCATCTGCGCTTCTTTTCAGTGAGCTTAAAGTGGGTGGCTACACTTCGGCATATGTATCGGTGATATCGCTGACCTCCCTTTCGCGCATCAGTCTAAAAGCTCGTCTCAATACTGGTCCCTTCTGGGGTATCTCTTTGATCGTGAGTGTTATCTCTTATCTTGCGAGGGATTTCTAGGGCACTGTTCTGACGATTAAGCAGCGACGGATGGCAAGCAAAGTGCAGGTTTCACATTTCTGAGAGTGCCACTCGGCGCTTCGGATTTCTCGTCGAAAGGTAAGTGGGAGTCACTACAAACCCGACGCTCTTGATAACGCTCTACTAGACTACACTTTCGATGATTCAAGCGGGGATACCTCTCTCAATAGCTTCAGTGTCAATAAAGCGCCCTCATATCTGTTCTCCACTATCCAAGATATTTTGTCAATCAACTCAATATTGAAGATTCAGATAGTGCCATGGTCTCCAGTGAGGATATTCCTTGACTATTACGAACGATATAAGCAGGCTCATGATGACTTCATTAGCCTGCTTGGATGAAGAGCAGCGGAACAATGAACGGGGGCAGTCTGAATACTGGGTACATTGACAATTGTACGTCTTCGACTCAAGAATTTTCAGCTGATGTCACTTTAACTCCGCACCAAAGATGCGAACTATCTCTTGAAATGTCTCCAAGGCTTCCAGAACAAAGGTATTAATGTATACGGTATAAGCATTCAGGTATGAATTTGTGTTGATCTTGCGTAATCGGGATATTGATAGTAATTTGAATCCCAGAACGAGCCAGAGAACAGCGACAAGACGTACCCGAGCTGTAGTATGCCTGTATCGACGGAAGCAGCCATTGGTACATCTCTCCGGACCTTGATGAACAATAACGGCTTCTCTGGTGTTGAGATCATTGGGTATGAACACAACTGGGATGACGCGACTGGCTATCCGACTCAACTGGTAATTATTTATCCTCACTCTCGTTAAACACGTAGATCTAACTAAATATTGCTTAGATGCAGCAAGCCTCGGGCGCCTTTTCGGGTGTATCGTTCCACTGCTATGGTGGATCAGTCTCTCAGCAGGACAGCTTTCATTCATCGTATCCTAGCAAAGAGATTTATTTCACAGAGTGCTCTGGGACGATCGGGTCTGATTGGTGGAGTGACATCAAGGTAAGCACATTTCCTTGCGAAGCCTTGCAAGCCATTGAGTGACCTGAATATTGGCCCTCCCTGATGTGTAGTGGTATATGGATAACCTGTTAGTGTGTCCTGGTTTGCAATGGCAGGCGTCATTGACTGAAATTTCCTCAGGATGATCGGCGCCATCACGCACCATGCGAAGACGGCCGCTATGTGGAACCTCGCTCTCGACAGCAGCGGAAGTCCCAAGCTTCCAGGATCAGACAGTTGCAGTGGTAATGGATGCCGTGGTGTCGTGCAAATCAATACCGGCTCTGGGACTTGGAGTGTAAACCAAGAGTGTAAGCTATCCAGCCAGTGCTCTATGTCATATTATTACTGAGCTTCGATCGTAGTCTATGCGATGGCACAAGCTTCCCGAGCTATTGTGCCTAAGGACTCCGGAGGACCCTTTGGCAAAATGATTACAGCAAGCGTTAGCGGGGATTATGCATGGGGTTTAGTGGTTGGAGCGTATCAGACGAACCGTGTGAGCTCGAGCGATTGGAATCGCTACAGTATTGTAGTCTTGAATTGGTGAGTGCAGTCAGTTCGCTTGTGATCGATGAGAGTCTAGATGGTCGGCGGGCAGGGCGGATAATACCAACGGCACCTGGAATCCTCAACCTATAACTGCCACGATTGAGTTCAGGGGTAAACAGGTATATGACATTCATTCCCCTTCCTGGTAGAGTTTTCGCTGATGAAACTCTACGCTTTTAGGCAACATACACCTTCCCAGTAGGTGTGACTACACTATGGTGGTTCGCGGAGAACTCTGGGTCTGCTCAATCCAGTGACGCATACCGCAATAGCTCTTTCGTGTCCCAATTCCGAGATGAATCAGGTAGTGTTGTCTTGTAAGTGGTGCGCGTGGAGAAGCCAGAATACAATCTTGTAATTATAGTATGTGCCGTTGACTATTATATGCGCTATTTCAACAGTTCTGGTGCGGATTTCGTTGGTCGTCTGTCACCTTGTTTATCCAGAAGCTCCCGATGGATGAAGCGCCGGACGTCGCCGGCGATTTAAAGCCGCAGACAAAAACTTATCTTTGAGTTTCATAATACGCTAAGATTCTTGAAGCCTAACGAGTACCACAAGATCATTGTGTTCCTTAGGCTAGTCAATGTAGCAATCATCTTAGCTGTGCGGAGAACTGAGCACTCTCACGAATTTTGAGTTAGACTTTCAAGTGTCAGTAAGCGAGGAACGGGATTCATGGCTGTCGGGAAGTGCCGAGAGGCAGTAGTAAGGCCGACATTGGTGTCTAGCTTGCTTGCAACACAGCGGTGCGACTATATATCATTCAATATATCCTAAGCTGACATATGATGGACTTCTACTTCTAGGACCCCAGATTGATGTACCGATTCCTCAATGCGACTGATCACGAGTCGGATCCCTATATATAAGCCATGCATTTGGTCTTTTCCCACAGGCATATTGAAGAGACGCTGAACGTGCAGTGTCCCCATATCATACCTTTACGCGATCATGATTTCAGAACTGGATCCAGTCCCTATGACCTCGGTTTCGGCCAGCCTTACTTCACCTGATATCCTCCTGCATGTGCTACACCACTTATTTGTCGTCAACGACTACCCTTCGATCCTATCCTGCGCTCTGGTAAACAGAGCCTTTAACGCATGTTCCAAGACATATCTCTACCGTCACGTGGCGTTCATCGGTGGTGGTGGTCGCCGCAGGGCCTTGAAGTTTCGACGGATCCCAAGCCGCCAATCGAATCTACGAATCGACGCAGAGGTCAGTGGAAGCAGTGATACAGTCACTGTATACCTTCATATTATATCAATGACATGGTGCAAAGCGTCATCTTCGATCATCTCTACTGCCCGAAAATGCGCCGTATGTCAAGCATCTGTATGTCTCTGGTACGCCTTCGTGCTGGAAGATTGTGATCCGTAACTAATTTCCTGTGTCTTTCGTAGAGCTGGCATTTCCTCAAGTATACGAGGCAATCCAAACATTTCCGTCACTCCGGAGTTTGTCACTTAGTCCAGAGGTATCCGATGATGTCAAGACATTCCTGAGTCTATTGGCAAACTCCCCCCAAGTCACCAACGACACACTAAGCGTGCTGGAAGTCTGGGAGGCTTGCTTTGCAGAACCGGAGTATGGTTTGCCTTCTGCCATTGGCGGCATACACTCCATCGCCGAAGAAGACGAGGCATCCGAGGTTCAGGATACTGTCCAACGAGACAAATCTAGTGCAGAATTGCTGATGGACATTGCCCCCACGAGCTTGGAGAGCCTAATCATCCATAACCCTAAGACAATACTGTTATCCAACTTATCCACCTGGATCAACAAATTGGGAACGCTCAAGAGGATCTCGCTGATTGTAAGTCTTCAAGGCGTTGATACAACTGATCTTGATATGCTGCTCAGGACAATGCAGGACCGGTGACGCCGACTATGTTATCGTCACTGGTATCGACTCTATCCGCTGTCCGAATACAGGAATTGGCCTTGGGTCTTTCTTACTCGCTTACTGATACCAATTTATTCATGGCGCTCAACCAGCTCCAAGAATTGAAAGAACTAACAGTAACCTACTATCTCGTGCGTCTGGTGTCAAGCTTTTTCACTACTTTAGTGACGCTGACCAACTTGGATGTAATGTGTGTAGCAACTCAACGTCCCTGCCGTCACGCCGAGTCTCGCTCATCTGCGTGCACTCCGAATAATTCATACCGGTCCTCCGATCAGCACCGTCCGCGAAGCTAATTTCTTTTCAAAGTTCGTGCGGAGGATCATCCGCAATTCTCACTTCCTCGAAGAACTTGAGCTTCGTAGAGAGCGCTACGATCGCAGGACAGGGCTCTGTCTCTCCTCCGCGCATCCTTTGTGGAGCCAGGCCTCATTCAGGTCTTATCGCGACCCCTCTCCATCTCTTACTTCTTTGTTTGCTCATCTTGCCACGTCACGACATGCGCTGAAAGTGCTGAAAATAATCGATTTCGTGATAAAAGCGCGAGACCTGACTCGGCTTTGTGAAGCGACAACTTCGGGAATAGAACATCTAGAAGTCGGAGCTGGCAAGTCGAGCATCAAGCTGTTACCACAGCTGGTGGCGCCATTGTCGAAATTGAAGCATCTCCGGGTGAGAGTGATCGGGGTTAGGAGGACACGATTGAACATGCTGCTGGAACAACACGGACGTAATCTGGAGCTTCCGCATGATGCGCAGGTCTCAATACAAAACCTGGTGCAGCAGCTTCCTAGCGAGTTGTCTTGGTTAGGTATCAATGATCGGGAATGGGAAGTGAGTAGTCAGTTTCATGTGCATGCTCTCGTGTTTATATTATCCTAGATAGCATGGATGCCGCCACCCGCCGAGGCGTTGGCCATGGAGAACGAAGGTTGCAGACCGTGCAGAGTCGTGACAGAAATGCAGCGGAGTGATGTAGTATGGGAGTAATCGTCAGGGTGCGCATATAGAGCAGTTTCATAGTATTGACATATCTGTAGACACCAGTTGAAGTTCAACTGGTTCTCGTTTAGTGCTAGAACAAAAACTGAGACGATACATCGAATACATTAGCTATACACAAGATCAGTATTCAGGTGGTCCATTCCTACTCGCGCAATAACAAGTCTGGACACAAGACTCTGCAGTCGGTCCAGCCGTGGGTCGACTGACGGTACGAAGTCGTGAATCTCGAGACGACTCAACGGGAAATGGACCTGAACACGTGTCAACAAAGATCCAAGTAAGAGATCGAGTACCATGTCGTCTTTGAAAGAATGTTCGCCGCTGTCTATCACTAATGTTTGCAGTCCAGGCAATACCACGGGATCATTTCCGTCGCTAGACACTTCGCCCAGGACCATGGCAATGGCTCTGGGAAGGAAACCCATCTCCAGTATCTGCACTCCTGGAAAGTATCCGAGTAACTGTGACCAAGTCGGTTTCTTCGCTTCACCCAGGATAAATCCCGGAATATGCAGTCTCTCTACGTCCGTCAGGGGTAGCATCTGGCACAGTGCTCTCGCGAGCTCGAGGCTACCACGGGGTTGCGCACATTGCAAAGACAAATAAAGGTGCGATCGTTCTCCTTGCGTGCTCCTCAGTCCCTCAAACATAATGGCATGCCCACTCAATGTCAAGCCTACGCTTCTAGTCGTGATTGCATTGTGCTTGCCCATGACAGATCCAAGGAACCCGAAGAGACGGCTGAAGTCTCGAACACTCGAGGCTCGACAATATACGACGATAGCAGCTGTGGCCGAGAATGATAAATGTTCCAACATGATCATCTGGTTAATACCGGACGCGCGGTGAGCTTCTCCAACGAATAGGCTGCTGAGGAGAGGAAGCTCGACTTTATTCAATGAAGGGTCCCTAATTTCGTGCACTTCATTCTCGTCAAAGATGCCTCGTAGCGCAAGTTCCGTCAATTTGGGGGACATTGAGAGAATGCGCAGGACAGTCTCAGGGGATGTCTTCGTGTTCCGCATGGCGTTGTGAACACTCAAGCTGGTCAGCCCGCGGAATAAAGAGGAGGTCCAGTCGCATGCGAATCCGCGGAGAGTAAAGTGCCGCAGACGAGGTGCTCGAACGTGGAAAAAGCGAGTGGCGGGAGGTGGCAATTCGTGATTGAGCTTCTTCGTCATGTCCCAGCTCTCCAAGAACGAGGCTGCTTCGGGAAGTTCACCTAGAACTTCATCGATTTCGTTGCTCATTCCTGTCAGACTGAGTTCCGCAACCCGGTGGAAGTGCTGCATGACCTGATGAGCGCTCTCTAATGCATCGGCACTGTCGAGCACAAATGATGCGCGGAGGGGTGCCGCTCTCGAGCGTTCCAGGAGAAGCGAAGTCCAGAACGGAGGAGTGTAGCGAAGAGTCCTCCATAAGGTTGATTCCCCAAGAGCTGCATCCCTCCAGTAGCGGCATACGTGTGATACTTTGGTGGTGTCGCAAAATACAACATCTTTCTCGTCCTCGGCGACGAAAGACAATATAACTGCCAGAAGTTCTGGAGGAAGACGATTTATTGATGAAATACCATCACTGTCAGCATTCCTGGAAATGCCATTGCCGTCCGCCAGAGGTTCCAGAGCCGATGCGTGAGCGTTTGGGGGTACTCCGGACATGAGACTAGTGCGTTCCCTATCAGTCCTGCCAATGATCCTCCTATATCACAGACAGGTAGCGAAGTCGTGCGTGTAAATAGCGTGTTTCACTGACTTGCGACAGTCTACACGGGTTTGGTTCACCAAAGGCTGGATGCGCATTGCGCGGAAGTCGCAGTCACAGGAAAACATGATGGCAACTGCCGGCAAATATTTCGGACCGTTTTCCCGGAGCCACTTAAATTCAAATAATCAGAAATATATTGACCAGAGCGCTGTAGAGTACGCTGAAGATGATTGCTGGTACAGATGGAAGCCATTACTGTCATGTCGCTGCAATTGGTCTTGATTAGTAATGGAAAATCTGAGCAATAACGTCAAAGATAAGCAAGGCCTTCAGTCTTGACGAGCGTCAACAGACGATTTCTCACTTGTTTCCGGGCTCTCATGTTCCTTCCCCTTTCTCGCGAAACCATAATGAGCCAGTTGACAATATCTGCACTTTCATTAGTGCGGTCTTGTTATGATAGACGGAAAACACCAGTGGGGACACTTACGCCGCCGACTTCAACTTTTGCATCGCGCTGACTTTCAGCTTAGTTGCATCGTAATTCTGAGAAATGGTTAGAAGAGCAAGACGTTCTGCAGATGCACTAGAAATAAAGTCCTGTGCGCTCATATGCATGGTTCCCCGACTCGGACAAGAATCTGCGGATTTGAACACAAAATTTGGACCTGACACCGTTTCCTGTAGAGATCTCAAGGGAGAGCACTGTTATATTTCCCGCAGAATTCACAACCTCGAGATTGTTCCGGACTCAGCTAACTAACCATAACGCAGAAACTCGACCAGTCGTAGAAGAGGTCATACCGAGACGTGACATCGTGACTGTGATGTTATGGTGTACGCTAGCAATCTTTCTTGATCAGCGCGCGCCATGTACTCTGCTAGACGTAGTCGGAGTATTTCGTCCTATACTGATCTCTGGACCTGCAACAAAACGAGGATTACAACTGAAGACAAATCGCCGGGCAACACCTCAGTTACGTCTTGCGGTTGGCGGACTCGGATATCTCGCTAGATAATGGCTTCGCGACAAGATCGTCGGGCTTACCCCCTATCTTCGATGCTCGAAACAATTACGATTTACGGACTCAGGACCGATGTAAACAATCAGCACTTGAGAAGCCCTCACTGCTGGGAGCTTCGCAGACTAAACCTGGTGCCAAACGTGAAGCATGGGCGAGCGCAGGGTGCTTTGATTGAAGTCTTAGCCGTCTCGCGTGGCATAACTATTGTTTAGAAGCAACAGTTGTTGTGGCTGTCACCCGGATCTGGCGCTCAGATTTAGACACGGTGGCTTACACGCTTCTTCGTTCGTTATTGTCTTCAATGTTGTGGGTCCCATCAGATATCCAAATTAGGTTCACTTTTGATCGGCACGTGGTTTGGTCTCAGTCTCAGAGCCTCTCTTATTGTCAAAGGTACTCTACTTATACACGCAGTTGCTAGCCATGCATTGCAGCGCAAAGCAGCCCTGTTTTCTCTGTCAGAGTCACTCATCACTGCTACGCCATCCTTCTTTCTCTTTGAGAGGCTATTGCAATGGCAAAATTCGAGATCGGCTCCAGAATCAAGAATGTGTTCCGACGCGATGTTCAGCCAGCACCCCAGCGTCGCGATCAAACGCTCGCTCATCCCTACTCGACACTGGGCGTCTCCCAAGCTAGGAGCATGGGTGCGCCGCCCATGGTGTACAAGCACCCGCTCCACCATCAGGATGACCTGATCACGGAATTCTTGGGCGGGAAACCAAAGGGGCCGCAGGGATACGTACGTGACGATTCATCATCAGCTGGAAGAACTGAACGGGATGCAGCCCCCTCGTGCAGTACTGATGATGAACCTGCCACACGGGTGAAGTCCATATTCCTATATGGCTTCCGTACGTAACCTTGCGCCACTCATACCCTTTCACCACCTAATCTGTGGCGCAACCACAACAGTGTTTCCTCCTATCTGGCTCGTGGGCATATTCATATTGTGCACCCAACTACGCCCAACACCTGAGTGGGAGGCAGGGAAGACGCCCGAAGAGTGTAGCCGCCTTCTCCTGGAGGCGCGGAAAGCAGAGGTCAAATGGGCTAGACGTTGCCTGTGGGCGTTATCCGCGTTGCTGGTCATCGCCGGATTGATTGTGATGGTCGTCTTGCTCGTTGAGAGGAATTGATCATGGGAGACCACGTATTCTGTCTTGCACCGTCTCCTCTACTTCTCACGTTTTCATTGCCATTTCCGATGTTACCTCCTGTCATTCTCTTTTTCACGTTCCAAGTACTATTGTATTTATAATCACGGCCTTTAGAGCGTTTTCGTCTTCTCATCTGTGGTAATTTATTCCTTCCTCTGACTTCGTTGTACAACAGAATTACGATTTACATTATGTTAAATAATTTAACGTTGATCACTTCTACTGCGTGGGTTTTTCAATTTGACATTCCTTAGTCGATCACACACGTTAGCATCTAAATCTCGGAGACGAATGGCGGATCTGCTTCCTTATCAGGAACCGTGCTTATGCTGTGTCTAACTGATCCAAGTATCGTAAAATGCGGATAAGTAGAAAGGTTCTACTCAGGTCTTGTGCCGACGACTCCACTATTTAGCTGATTGTGCACGTAAGCGTTGAAACGTTGACGAGTGCCGGAAGCTGTAATTCCTAGGATGCTGAAGTCAAGGAGTCACTCCGACTCGAGCCGGGATCTCCGGAGCAGAACGGAAGAATGGGCGTGCACCTTATCAGGCAACTCTTCAAAGTTGCTGTGTGCCGGCGCTCCCCTTCCCAATGCTGTCTATTAGGACTTACTGACATAGGTCAGAAGATTTCAGGAAGACGATGTCCACAGGAGAACGACCGATACGTTTTGCATGAGCTCATAATGCGCTGTTGCTGCGATTCTTCTAACTTGAAGAACTCACGTCACCGGGTCGATGTATTCGCAGGTTCTTTGCATATACGGGACGCCGAGTAGTGCCGATCCGATGAGTCAAGGGGTAGATGCTCTTGTGTCGGCTCATACACTTCACCCAAGTCAATACAATTATAGCCTGTACACGTGTGGCTATCCAGAAACCTCGAGACATGTCCGAAGAAAAAACCTACCATCCCCGGTATGGAATACTCAAACAGAGTGTTGTGACCTCCATCCAGCTGGTGCCGGCGAGGGCGGCCTCGCCAAGCTGCACGTCGGATGGTCGGTGCCCAGCAACTTGAATATAAACCGTCGTTCTTTCCAACGAGTTCACAGGCTGTTGGCTCCGTCCGTTATCGAGATATCACTACCACTCTACCCGGCTCAGGAAGAGAAGCGTCTCGGTGCATTGCTTTCCTCCCCCAACATCAGCAACTGAAGTACTGCCCTCTACTTTTGCATAGCTCGACTATCTTCCTTCGCACTCCGTGGCGCAATCTTTATAAATTTGGGTATTCTATAGGCCACAAGACACCCCCCTTGCTCTACTTTCTGCGTCAATCGTGACCATCTCCCTTTCAAAGTGCGCCTAACGAGATCGATCAACAAATCTTAGCTGCCACAGTCCTATCTGTCATTCTCAACCAGTATCTAATCGTCCGCAATGTGCATCTATGACGTGTAAGTATTCTATCCTCACTGTCTGAATCCTCTGTCCTATTGGTATCTGTGTGATCGCCCCGATCGGTCTGACTGACCAATCATGAATATATGACAGAGTCGCTGATTATTACTCTGGATGTCAAGTGCGGGTCTATGTAAACCACTTTGGTCATTGTCGCTAAATTGTCTTGCCTGCAGCACTGGGTAAATATCTATTATACCGGAGACAAGACGGACTGTGGGTCAGAGACCTGCAAGACCAGTCAGTCACACAAGCACAAGACAGCTAGAGATTGTGGCTGCCCTACCGTGCGTCTCAGGCCATTTTTTGACGATCATTGTGATCAACACCCACCCTTATTCAGCTGAAAAGGGATAACCAGAAGCGCCAGAATATGTTCAGAACAAAATGTCCGACGTGTCTTGGGGTGTAAACCCCATCCCCTAGCACACCAAGTTTTGCGCCATTTTTGTTTAAGTGCCTTCGTTCACTTTGTTAATGTTTTCGATGTTCTGTGTAATTATCGTCCGCATATATGTTTCTCTTTCGTATCCTATGTCTTTGATGTCATCATCACGAATCATGACACAGTGGGATCGCACCATCGTGGCGGCGCAAGTTTTGTCTGCACCACTACATGTCGTCGCAAAGGTGACGTGACTGAAATAGAGACATCGTGATCGGATGTCACAATATAAGAGCTTGCCCTTCCTTTTACACTGAGCAAGTGCACGTCCGGTCCCGGACAAAAGGGATGATTTCCATCTTGTCTCATTGGGAACATGTCGCGACGCGGACCTCCAGTGTTACGCCATTCGCTGGCTACCAGGGTATCTGATCCCATGAAACATGTCATATACGTAGACAAAGGCGTGATAATCCTTAACAAACCCAGTGGCCTTGTATGCCAGTGCAACTCTCGCGTCGAGAAGCACAGATCGGTATGTCCTGTCCTCTGCAGGAGATCTAGACATGACTATGGAATTTATAAATTTGCTGCGCTCAGATGGAGGATCTCTCCTTCTACTCGCTACTCCAAGGTCCGTTCGAATAACCCAATGCAAATTCATATCACAGATACTTATGATCTGAATTCTCTATTAGGGCTCAAGGATGCGCTCGGAATGTCATCGCCTCTCTATCCCGTGCACCGTCTCGACAAAGTAGATGAAGATTTGTCTGTTCTGCAAGCACATAATCCTGATTCTTGCCTTGTCGTATTAGTATACTACGGGCTCTCTAATTCTTGCAAGAACAGATCGGACGGCCCGTGATCTCTCTTCCCAATTTCAAAACCGAACAATTGAAAAGATCTATTTGGCTTTAGTCCGCGGTGGACGACAAACGTTTCCAGCACGAAGCGGACAAATACGAAATTATATTAAATATGATCATGGCAATGCACTCATAGTCCCAGAACGTGCGGGCAAACCTGCCGCGACGGACTGGGAGCTGGTTGCTTCGTCGGTATTAAACACTGCTGCATACCACACCATATTGCTAATTGACCTCTTGACATGTATAGACGCGAGCGCCGATATCCTTACTGAGGCTCAGACTGCTTACAGGTTTGAAGCACCAGCTCCGAGTGCATCTGGCGGAAGTCCTCAAAGGTAACATTGCTTCTACACTATCTGACATATAACTAATCCATTGTCAGCACCCATCCTTGGTGACACGGCACACTCAAAGACAGAGGCTGTGATCGATATACCGCAAAATCGACTATTTCTGCATTCATCGCGACTGTCCTTCTTCGTGAGTTCTGCTGTGAAGATTTTTCTAACATATCACTCAACCCGGAGAAGAGGTACCGCTCCCAGGGCCCTAACAAGCGATATCGCTTTGGCTTGACCGCCCCAGTACCGAGTGACTTCCGGGAATTATGTCAGGCATTGAAGATCTATCCGGAGGACAAGGAAGTTGACGGTGGCGTATACAGTGACGACAAGGAGATTACGGAGGAAGAACTTGCTGATTTACAAGGTCAATGGTGGGCAGCGCCATAATCTCGGGCATGAGCTGAGTGAGGAAGGAAGTGCACGACAATCACATAATATTTGGTCTATAATTGCCAGACATATCTTCTACACGTTATCAGAAAGTCTAAAAGTCAAGTTAATCAGAAAGATGAAGGAGCATAAGCATGAACAGAAACGTAGACACGTTCCGAGTCATACTCAGAAAAAAAATCATCGGTATCAGCTCCTCCGTCCATTTCACAGTTCTTCTCCTCGACTACGTGCTTCCGCCAAACTCAACTCTATAGCAAGCCTCAATTCTTCATCTTCATCTTCATCATATTCAACAGGAGAATTTCTCCTAATATTCCCATGTCGTGCCAGATCAGCTGACAAAAGAGACTGTCCAGAGGACTGCACTCTCGCCACTCGAGGAGAGGATCCAGGCGACGGCACCGCATCCGAAGACGACACGGAACGCGACAACGGAGTCGCCCAAGCATTCCTCCGCGAGTCTGGACTGCCCAAGCTCGTCGTCCTCGAAATCGAGCCTGAGACGCTCGGGACTGAAGTACCGGTGGACGACGGACTCGGGCTGATGCTCGGGAAATGCCCTGCGTCTGATATAGCCGGGATACGAACTGGGAGGGACACGGAACCCCCTTCGATATTCAAGGGAGTTATACTAGGCCCTGCCTCCATCGGCTCAGGTCGGAATCTGGGCGAAACCTGGATCTTGTGATTCGAAGGAGACGGCGAAGTCCGCGGCAAGGAACGACCGTTCACATTAACATATGAAGAAGGGGGCGAAGGCGAGTATGGAGCCCGCCGCACAGGAGCGACAGGGACTTCAACGCGTGAAGATGAAGGCCCTGGCGCCAAGTCGTCAAAGTCGCCCTGGAACACTCCTTCGTCTTCGACGACAGGAAGCTGCAGCGGAGACTGAGACGCGCTGCTAAGGAGGCGACGCTCTTCCTCATCACGACTCAGCATGAGAATGTACTCCACTGCTTCTGCCTCGCTGAGGCCCATTCCTTCCAGGGTAGTACGCTGGGCCCGTTCCCGCCCAAGAACAGATTGCACGTAAGACTGTTCCTGTGTTTGAGCTTGCCGGGACTCCTCGATATCACGGTACAATTCTAATTGCTCTGATGAAGATCCGTTCAGTCAAGAACCGATGCAAGATATAATTGAAGGAAAACTCACTATGCCATTTAGCAGTGTCGCCTCTCTTGCCAGCCCTATTAGTTTTCTTTCCCTTCGACTTATCATCGCGACCAATACGGTCTACCTTCAGCGCCACGACTCTGGACGCGATACTCGCTACCACCATATCTCTCAAGAGAACAATCTGATTAACCGCTTCCGCAATCCCCCGCGGGGACGCAGAAACGATTGTGCGCAGACATTCAAATGTTAAGGAATCCCATATCTTCAGGGCGCCTCTGGACGAGCCTGTCGCAAGCACGACGGTGTTCCATGATATGGCCGCAATTGGTCCATCGTCGTGCGCTTCGAATTGCTTGTAAGCTGGGATGGCAGACGAGGACGATGAGAAATTCCAATCGTAGATCCGGATGTATCCTAGATCGTCGCCCACTATGACGAAACTGGACTCCTCAGCTTTGGCTGCGAACGAAGGGTAAATGCAACGTATGGATCCAGTGGTCGCATCGCCGAATGTCACCCACTCTGTTCGGCCGTTTTTGGCCCCTACATTTATGCGGTGAAATGACGGACTTGCATCGCGGGATAATAGAATCGAGAATCCGGCTGAAGCTTCAGACACAACAGGGTCGACAGCGACGACATTATAGTCGTAGTCTTGCACTGGAGTAGTTTTAACCGGAGGGGTGATGCGAATATGCTCGATAGGTCTCGGTGTCTGGTCCAAGAGAGATGTCATTCCTGTCCAAACAAACACGTCTCCACTCCTCGCAAGGGACACTACAACGCCCAGAGCGACGTTACTCGCGATCTTGACGCAAGGATCAGGGACAGAGAGGTCTTGCTTCTCAGAAGTCCACAAGCACCTGAACTCCTTCGCGTCCCAGAGCTTGACACACCCATCCGAGGACCCAGTAACGATGAAGGGACGGCTGGACACCGAGCTGTCCCAGATGACGTTGTCGACTACGCCGTCATGCAATTCGCCGACTTTGCACCGCGCATACTTCGCAGCAGCCCTGCTTCCATGATTCATCGCACTGGAAGCTGTCGTCATTGCTACCTCTCCATTGGTAAAGCCCCACGCGATCTTCGCCGTTCCGCCGTCAGACGTGAGTGCGCAGGCAGTGACGTTGGGCGAGAATTCCGCGTTTGGATTGCCATTGCCTAAGCCGTTCAGCACCCCGCCTGCATCGAGGAATCCTCGGAGAACCTTCCCAGTTAGGGGGATCGACCGAGATACTATACCATACTGCAGCGATGACGTGAGCAGAGCGCTCTCGGACATAAGATGCACGTTCGATATATTTGAATGTGTCGGAACATGGCTTATCAGAGTGTTTCGGGATCGTGTCCAGCGCCTGCAGGCAGTCAGATCTATCGCAATTCGAACTTCATTGTGCTCACCGTCGCAGATTGTAGCGAGCAACGAACTCTTTTCTCCATGACGTCTCAGAACGTCTCAGCATAAGACTATTGCCATCATGGGGATCACTCTCAGGCCCAATGCCTAGAAATTGGTAGAGGAACGCTCTATGCCAGGTATTATCGTCCTTTACGTGATCGTACAGGCGCTTATTCGTCCCGGCAAGAGTGAAGAGGGAGGTAGGGTCGAGGAAAGAGGTAATGTGAGTGAGAGTCTCTGATGGGATCTCCAGCAAGATGGAGAAAGACTTGAACGCGAGTTTACGGTGATCATATTGGGCGAATTGTTGGCGGTGACTGTTCGGCGAGCTTGATATCAATCGATAGTTTTTGGAAGGTGCTACAGTGGGCCTATTGTGCATAAAACTGGGGCAAAGGGACAACTAAGGCGTTGGGCGCAGACGCTATAGCGACGAGCTATCTGCGAGGAGATGGTGGTTCAAGTCAGGGAAGTGGAAGAGGAAGGTATGAATCATAGGGGAGAACATTTGTACCTATTTGTCCCGAGTGGCACGAGTGGACGCCGTCTGAACGGGATTACTTTTCTGTCAATCAAGCTCAGGAATTAGTAGATGCCATATCCTTATTATACCATTGGAGAGTAACTTACCTTCAAGTGTACGACTTGCGGGAGCGGTCTCAGTGCTGCATATAGTGGATGGGATGGTGGGGGTAGAAGGGAGAGGAGAAATGGGGGCACATATGGCGCTGCAGTCCTACTTATACCGGAGAGTTGACAATATTTGAGGGACGTCAAGGGATGTCACTTTCAAGTATCTTCGAAGCTCGGCCTAAATTGGGGAAAGACCTTCCAAATCGGGAGGTATGTTTGTCAGAAGTATGTAGCAATGACATCACTGATACTTAGGCCTGCAGAAGCTCACTCCAGGTATGTTCCACCGACAATAACTGATATCCCAATAGAGCCTAACAGCTTGTGTCCATTTCAAGGCCTTGGATTTGGATCCAATGTAGCAACATCAAGTATATAATTGATAACAACTGTGCGCATAGTTTGCTCCCTAGTAGGATAGAGCCCAATATCTGAAACATTAGACTTACCTCTTACCGCAGGAATGCGGATGCCAGATCACAGGCAGCAAACGAAATTGATTGATGACCATGAATATCCAAAAGTCTAGAACAGTCATGCGTAGGAGGGTTACTAGGATGATTGATAGAGACAGATGATATGAGTATTAATGACCGCGCCGCGTCGGGTCGATACAGATTCACATATGCATGTAGTGTGCATATAAATGACCAACGACATCTACTGGACTTCCGAAAATAATGGGTCCCTTCTCCGCGGCGCAGGTGATATGACGACACAAGTTGCTTGTTGAGGAGAGAGTAGCATGTTTATCACACAATCCTGCGGTCCGTCATTGTTCTTACAATACAGCCGATGCCAGCAGCTTCTGTCAACTGACGCGAATATATGAGACCTAATGTTCACTACGCAGTAGCACAGTTGCAATGGAGCTCACCTTCTCGTGCCAACCGAGCAACACGCTCCCACTGACGTCTCCCCAGCCCGGCATAGCCGTACCCTTATAAATATACTTCATAAGCGTGTCCTGCTGGTCCTGAGACAGAGATTTGACGATGTTCGAGACATCTGACGACTTTGTACTGTTCAATATCGTCACCAATGTTTGCAGCGTTAAAGTCTGCAGCCCGTCGTCAGTTACGGCACCCACAAGCGATCATGAAGCACAATTTCACCTTCGCATCGTCCACATTCGGTCCATACGGCGCGTTATCCAGCACAGCACTCAGCGCTCCAGGAATATCTCCTCTGCATAGATCCTCAGCCTCAGACGACCGGTCCCTCTCGCTGTCGGGTGTATTCAAGACAGACGCACTTGGACAGGGAGCTTCTGACAGCAGCCGCCTTGGCCTTCGCATCGTCCAGGACTTGCGATGGCTCGCGCGGGTCGGGATCGTAAAGCTCCGTTTCTAGCAGCACATCCTCGTCGAAGACGTCGATGTCGATTTTCCGGAAGCTGTCCATAGTTGGTGTCCGACGTAGCAGTGAAGAGGAGGTGTGGCTGGGTTGAAACTCCGACTACGACGCGTCGTCTGACCTCGTCTGACCAGTGCGCAATATTTCACCTTCAGAGTTTCACTACTGTCATGAATCTTCCATGCATACAAGGTCGTGGCCCGTCTGTATATACTCCCGACGATACAGCGGACCATACAAGTCATCTGAACGGGAATAATGGATCGCACAGGCACGAGTCGAAGTCTCAAATGACCTTCCAGCATATCTGGAAACGTTTGGGGTATCCACCCCCTGCGGGCCTTTGCATTCACGCCTCATGTCCATCCCATGATATCCTACGATCTGTAGGTCTAGGCCTTCCCTTTACTGTGAAGGCAAGAATGTCGGAACGCAGTCTAGCGACCTTACATCAAAACGCTCGAAATGATATCTCGTTACATCCGCACATAGGATCCTCGTGTCGCGATTGCTGTAATTCGCCGCATGAGCCCAACGAGGCGCCCATAACCGAGCTCAGCCGAAGTGCTTAAAAGAAAACTTTTGAAACGAGACGAGTGTCCTATCCTCAAATCAGTAGCTCGTTACTTGTCTACTGAGCTCGCAGCTCTACATCACAGTTACCCTCGCGTTTACTCTACCGCTACCTACCATGCTCGACGTATTCAAGATCAAGCCTTTCGACCTCGAGTCGGTCTTCGCGTCCTGGACTGATGCGCCCATCTTCAATGGCGACCCAAAGAAGGACAAGCCGGTGGATGCCTGGCTCGACCAAATCAAGGAGGGCTGTATCGAGCGCAAGGTGCCGGAGGAGTATTGGTACGAAGTCGCCCAGCACTACTTGGGGCCCGCTGCGAAGGCGCGCCTCGACGCCTTCAAGAAAGTGCTCTACCAGATGAACGGCGGGAGCCACCGCTGGACGTGGAAGCAGTTCCGCGCTGCCATGACCAACATGGGCTGTAAGTGTCCTAAACTTTCGCCCCACTTGCGTTGTACTTACAAAGGATGTAGGGGAGATCGACCCGGCTGTCACGGAAACGGTCGAGGTGAAGGCCAAGCCGTTTAGCTCGTGGTTCACGGTGAAGCGGAAGAAGTCTACAGCGCTCACTGATGAGCCGGAGGATATGGACGATGACCAAGCTCCCCTGCCACCGAAGAAGACCCCACCGAGGTCAAAGACGGCCCCTGTAGCTAGTACCAGCTCAGAGCCCGCCAAACCTCCCGCGCCTGTGAGGGCTGCGACCCTTGGGTTTTTGCCTGTGCGGCGAAACTCGAAGAGCGGCAATGCCCCCAACGACACTCCTGACCCCAAGCCTGATCCTAAGGCTCTGGTTAAACCAGAGCTCGTAAAGGCGATGTCGGATACGGTAGTCGAGACGATGAAGCACCTGGCCCCGTCAAAGGCCAAAACGATCGACACCGTCGCATCGGATCCCAATACCGAAGCAGGTAGCTACATATCTCCTATCTACGGGGGAAGAGGAAATTGACGTGTGCTTGCAGTTGTCACGACTATCGCGCACGCGCCGGTGTGGCTCATACAGGCTAGCAGCGCCATCGAGATGCTGACGAAGGAGCACCCGCACACCATGAGCGCGCTCGCCGCCATTCTCATTACTGCAGGTAGCATACCTGCGCTGCCCGCTGTCGCTGCGAGCCCTATGGCGCCCATCCTGGCATCGCATGCTGCACAAGCTATCGGCTCGATTGCCGTTGGCTTGGGTACGCTCCTCAAGGCTTCTCAGAATGGGCAAGTGCAGTCGACGCCGGGTTCGTCGTCGTCAAGTAAATAAATCTTAGCGGACGGACAGACATTACTTATCATTATTAATTGGGTATTTGGGGTATTAATGACTGCTAACCGTACACGAGTTATACTCCTTGCTGGACGAGCGACTGCCTTATGATTCGTATCAGCATAGCAGTATTCGCTATCGATGCGATTGTACTATACCACGACGCACTGTACACTACTGCATTGAATGGAAGAAACATGAAAGCTCCCCTTGCGCGATCTTTCCGCCGTTTCCGAAATCGCTCCGAATCTGCCTCACTGTCACGAAACGAAACCTTGTATAGGCTACTCGGCAGAACTTCCGCTATCAGCGGTCTGCATCTGCATTGTAAACACGATCAGGGTCTCGACACAGTTTGACACAGCTTCTCCTTAGCACGAAAGGCCACGCCTTGCGAACGAGGTTTAAGTGCTAGCGACGTAATAGTATCGTAAAATCACGTCTGACACGCATGAAGGAAACACATGAACTGCGAGACAGCATTTCCGTAGAGCTCTCCAAGTGGGATTATTATTATTTCGGTGAAATAACGAATTAAAGTTACTGACACCGATATCGTGAACTTAAATTGACCATCTTACTAGTTGCCACAATTTCACGGAAAACAAATATTTTCATTGGCTGGTCAAGTATATTAAGGTTAGGGTTAGAATATTGCACCGACGTAAAAAAAGGCCTGCCCAGCCCGAGGGCCGAAGCAGGACAGGGAAATATTTAGCGAGTGCATGAGCCGAAGCCCATACAAACCGCAGGGGCCCTCTGGGGACAAGGTCGCCGTGCTATGGAAGGCCCCCACGGCCCGTACTCCCAGGTAGTTGAAGGGGAACACGCCCGCAAGGTAAGTATGACTTGTTCAAATGACGGGAGGGGGTATTTATGCCAGGGTGGTGCGCACGGACCAAGTGGCAGGGCTTGGTGCTTTGTTTGGCCTCCTACCTCGTGTCTTGGGCCGCTTGCTTCGTTGGACTCCTTGTCTTCCTCCATCAACAGTGTTCCTACCATTCTTGACTGTGCATGCATTGGAACAGTCTGGATTGTAATGATTGTATCAACCTGGTCTGATATCCAAAACTTCAGCTCCCGACTCCTGCCGAACACAATGCATCTTCCTTTGAATCGCTCAAAGTCGAGATCTATTCTGTTCGAGGCAGCATGGGGTGCAGACATGGCAGTTGATTTCAAGCTGCGTAAGTTTTCAATTCTGTTCAGCTGAAGGAGGTCGGATGCATAGCTGCAGAGTGTCTTCTTGCTATGCAGCTGATTAACGATAACATCCGTTATTTTTCTCTATCTTCGCTGTTGGTCGATAAGGCAGTCAATTAATTTCTACGCTGATGGACCGTGTAATGCAACCTTCTACGCAGTAATCGCCCTTAAAGACAGTTACTCGCCTACTAAGTCTTTTTTAGGAGACGCGTACCAAGTCTGATCGCCCTTCACAATCTCCCGAGGAGACTAATATCAGCGCTCGTCTCTTTCCCAACCACCAGCTCACTAACCACCTTCCCTGTCCCAAGACTCAAACTGATCCCCCACGGCCCATGTCCACTCGCGACAAACACTCGCCCCTTTATCCCTTCACCCAAATTCTGCTCGTCAATCTTCCCAACAAACGGCACACCCGTCTTCGTCACCGGCCGATGACACAGTCCCTCTCTTAGAACCTCCACCTCGTCCCCGCACAACCACTTCCCGACATCCACCAGCGTTTTTATCGAATCCCGGTCGATCTTTACGCCAGTCGCCAGTTCAGGTAGGGATAGCGAGGAGTCATTCAGCCCGCCCAACCAGATGTCCCCGCCGACCCGGCTAAAGATTTCTGGCGAGAATCCGCTCGGGTGCGTCGTGAACACAGCGTGGCACCCATTCGCCTCTTCCTCTGGGGTGCCAGACCACTTAGCGGACTTGAGCACGACGGAGTGCCCGGCGAGCGAGGAGATGTGTGGTGCACGGGAGGAGGAAGGGAAGAGTGTGCGGTATGCAAGCGTTGTCCAGGCGCCGCAGGCGAGGACGAGGCTATCACACGCGAGATCGAGCGTCTCTTGGGTGGGGGAATGGGTTATTTGGATGCCGGTTAGCGCGGAGTCTGTGGTGAGGATTTTGGTTGCGTTGGCGGGGTGGTGCAGCTGTACACCGCGAGATTTGCATTGGGCGAGGAGGAATTCGCAGAGGCGGAGGGGGTCCCTGCCCGATCAATAAGCTCTGCCCTGTGTTCAGAAAAGATGCGACATACACTTGTGCGGTCGTATCCCCCTGCGAGATCTGCCTCAACTTTCCGGTATGCGTCAACCACACCGGTCCGCTCGTCCCCTCCCTCCCCTGGCTAACCACACTAGCCCTGCTCGCCCCAGCTGACAGCCAGTCCTCGCCCTTCTCCACGCCCTTCGTGCTCTCGAGCGAATAGCTCACGCTCGGGCTGTAGCCCCACTTCTCTCGGCCACCATGCTCTTCCGCGAGCTGTTTGTGTAAATCGAAGGACAGGCGGCCTAGAGATGCCGAGGAGGCTGCGAACCAGTCGGCTGCTAGGAACCCTGCGGCCTTTCCAGAGGCGCTGGCGAAGAGAGCCGGAGAGGAGTCGACGATGTGGATGGTGTGGTCTGTGGGGGACGAGGATGTCGAAAGGTAGTAGGCTGTTGAGAGGCCGATGATGCCTGCGCCGAGGATAACTGTTGTGGGCATTTTGGGCCTCTAGCTAGCTGAGTTGGCTATGATAGATGTCCGATGTCTGGACGGCAAAACGGGTATGTTATTTCTATCGATAACGGGCCAACGGACATCCGCTGTGACCCCTGACATTGGGCAAATCTTGAACCCGGAGTTGGCGTCTGGCCCTGGGAGAGTACTTGCTTCAGTCGCCTCTCCATCATTAATGTCTATAGCGCTGGTGCATACACAAGACGGATTTAAGTGAGAGTCCGCTGAATCTTGTCCGCAAGATAGTGTGGCGTGAGAATAACCGCCACAGGCGCAATATTGTGGCAGCGACCCTTCCGCCTCTATCCGCCATCCGCCCTCGCCTCACCTCTTATATACCCGGAATATCGTTCCTATGGACGTCGTTGTCGACCAATGAAAAGTCCCAATGGGAACGACTTGGTGGGCTCATTCATTTCTACTGTTCGTGGTGAGTGTTTGGGTAGTCTTCCTTTAAGACATCCGCTGATAGCGATTATTCGCGTCCTCGTAGACCACGAGCAGCTGCTTTATGAGCACAATGTTCTGTTGAGCTTTAACTTCTGCAAGACCTTGGAGTCGTCTTGCGAAATCCCGTGCCTTATGAGAACTGCGTCTACGCCAGACCGATTGGATGAACGTGGAATGAGTCGTCATGAACTTAGAAGCACGGTTGGTTTTTGATTTATGACTCGAGTCTACACAAGATTCATCAGTTTATTGATCGTCTCGTTTCACAGTGCGCCCGAGCATTCTGCCTCCACCGCTCCGGGCCCGACACCCGCGACACCTTAAAGCGGGAATGGGACCTTGAAGCATTCTTCCACTGCATGAGCTGGCTCTGCCTCCACTTAAAAGGACCCAACAACACGCGCAGGGACTTGACGGTCAATGGCAATTGGCGTATCCGCGACTGGTGGCAAACGGCGCACCCTCTCCGGCTGAGGCAGTGCTATGTCTGGGACCCAGATCTGTTCGACTATGTCATGGACAGGGTCTTGCCTTATTTTCACTTGCTTGTGCCGCAGCTGAAGATGTGGCTACTGAAACTTGCCGAGGGACCTGTGCTGCATGAGGATGTATGCGCGATGCTTGAGCGTTGCTTGGAAGGCGACACAGAGCAATAGGCTCAGCCGAAATAAGGAAGTCCTTTCATGCACTTTAGGCCTCCAGCGCATGTTTCGATCCAAAATCTCTGGTTTCGGGCTGCTATGTCGTCACGTTTTTTGGCCCCTTGTGTCGCCAGTGGGATCCGGGTAGACCAAATTGGTCCTTTGTATCCGCCCAAGTGATGTGTGCTCACCACCGGTGTGTTGTGTCCGCTTAAACAATGTATATGCCAAAACACCGTTTAATAATAAGTGAATTAGTCGTCGTAGCACCTTCGGTCTCGTCGGCATTTCTATCTCTGTCTATATCTCCCTCCTGTAAAGCAAGACTGACTGCGCTACATGTATGCAGTTCCCCGAGTCCATCGGTTACTTACCCCGCTTGCACTTATTCGCCGTCTGCACATTCGATGTGAGTTCTTGACACGCAAAATATCCAATCATGGAGGGTGTGGAATGGTCACTCACAGGATAGCATGATATCACTAGTATACGTCAGGATCAGCGAGGCTACTATATCCGTCCATTTCCATCGGACGTGAGCGCGTGAGCCATTGTGCATTATGTGATCTGAGATAGGGCGTTCAAAATGGTCGTTTAAATATTTACGTCCGCTACAGAATCAAACACATACACAAGATCGTTTGAGTGTGAGGTGAGATGCAGACCCGCCAGATGGTGTGGCGTGAGAATAGCCGCATTAGCCGCAATATTGTGGCAGCGATTTTCGCCCTCCGCCGCCATCCGCCCTCGCCTCACCTCTTAAATACCCGGAATGTCGCTACTATAGATACCGCTATCGACAAATGCAACGTCCCATCGGGAACGACTTGGTAGGTTCATTTATATCTGGTGTTCGGGGTGAGTGTTTGAGTAGTGACATCCTACGAAATTCACTGACCACTATCATTTGCGTCTTCGCAGATCACGAGCAGCTCCTTTATGAGTATAATGTCCTGCTGAGCTTTGGATTCTGCAAGACCTTGGAGTCGTCTTGTGAAATTCCGTGCCCTATGAACACTGCGTCTAGGCCAGATCGATTGGAGGAACGTGGAATGAGTCGTCATGAACTTAAAAGCACGGTTGGTTTTTGCTTTATGACTCAAGTCTATACAAGATTCATCAGTTTATTGATCATCTCGTTTCACAGTGCGCTCGAGCGTTCGGCTTCCGCTCCGGGCCCGACACTTACGACACCTTGAAGCGTGAATGGGACCTTGAATCATTCTTTCACTGCATAATCTGGCTCTGCCTCCACTTGAAAGGACCCATCAACACGTGCAGGAACTTGACGGTCAATGGCAGCTTGCTTATCCGCGACTGGTGGCAAACGGCGCACCCTCTCCGGCTGACGCAGTGCTATGTCTGGGGCCAGGATCTGTTCGACTATGCAATGTACAGGATCTCGCCTTATTTCCGCTCGCTTGTACCGCAGCTGAAGATGTGGCGGCAGAAACTTGTCGAGGAACCTGTGCTGCATGAGGATGTGTGCGCGATCCTTGAGCGCTGCTTGGAGGCCGCCAAGGAGGAATAAGCTCAAACCGAAATAAGGAAATCCTTCAATGCATTTTAGGCCTCCGGCGTATGTGTATTGATGTTCGATTCAAAATCCCCGCCTTCGGGCCTTTCTGTTCTGCCACTAGGACTCCGGTAGGCTAAATTGGTCTCTTGTATCTGCCCAAGTGATCCATGCTCCCCGGCGTCGTGTTGTATCCGCCCAGACAGTGTATATGTTAAATAACCGCCAAAAAGTAATGTACTAATTCTTGCTGTTCTTTCATTCGCCGTCTGCACTTCCGATGTGAGTCTCTGAGTTCTTGACACCCAAAACATCCAATCAGATTTTCATAGGGTGAAGCGTGTGGAACGGTCCCTCACAGGATAGCATGATATTACTCTCTAAGTTTCGTAGCGTACGATGACCGTCCGAGTCGAAAGATGCGATTTCACCGCTTTCGTAACTGATCGATTTTCCGCTATGTTTCGAAAACTTGAACATCACCGGACTTCAGAAAATGTCCCTTGCAGAAATCGAAACTGATTCGCCTGCTGCTATATGTGTATTGAGGATCTGTATAGTCTGCTACGCGATCGTCAGGATCGGCGAGGCCACTGTGTCCGCCCGTTTCTACCGGACGTGAGCGCGTGAGCCATTATGCATTGTGTCCGTCTACAGATTGGACATAGGGCGCTCAAATGGCCATTTAAATATTTGTGTCGCTACAGGATCAAACACATGCACAAGACCGTTTAAGTGTGAGGTGATCACGTGAGATGCAAGTCCGTCCGCCGGATGGTGTGGCGTGAGAACAGCTGCCACAGGCGCAATATTCAAGTTGTGGCAGCGATTTTCGCCCTCTGCCGCCATCCGCCCTCGCCTCACCTCTGAAATACCCGGAATGTCGCTACTATAGATACCGCTATCGACAGATGCAACGTCCCATCGGGACTGACTTTGTAGGCTCATGTATTTCTGGTGTTCGTGGTGAGTGTTTGAGTAGTGACATCCTACGAAATCCACTGACCACTATCATTTGCGTCTTCGCAGATCACGAGCAGCTCCTTTATGAGTATAATGTCCTGCTGAGCTTTAGATTCTGCAAGACCTTGGAGTCGTCTTGTGAAATTCCGTGCTCTATGAACACTAGATCTAGGCCAGACCGACTGGACAAACCCGGAACGAGTGCTGCTAAAGTTACCAGGACGGTTGGTATATGTTTTATGGATCTGGGTAGGCCAAATTGGGTCTTTTGTATCTGCCCAAAATATGATGTATGCTGACCGCCGGTGTATCGTATCCGTTCAAACTATGTTTGTGTCACAAAATCGTCCAGTCCTCGCCGTCATCTCCAGTCTCGTCACCATCAATGTTCATATCTTCGTCCGTTAAAGTAAAACTGACCACGCTGTATACATGTACACGGTTCTCCGAGTCCATCCTGTCACCGCTTGCACTTATGCGTCATCTGCACTTCCGATGTGAGTTCTTGACACTCAAGACATTCAATCGGAGGGTTACAGGGTGAAGGGTGTGGATCACTCACAACAGGATATTATGATATATCACCCTCGAAGGTGTCTTAGCATACGGTGGCCGTAGCGGTAGGTCGTGTCCGAGTCGAAAGATGCGGTATTACGGCTTAAGGTCACTGCCGATTTACCGCTATGTTTCGAAAACTTGAACATCATTGGACCCCACTACGTAGTACGAATACGCCCCCTGCAGAGATCGAAACTGGTTTGTCTACTGCTATGTGTATTGAGGATCTGTATGATATGTATGTCCGCCACGCGATCGTCAGGATCGGCGAGGCCACTTTCTACCGGACGTCCGCGTGAGCCATTAAGTTTGCCATACAGGATCAAGCATTGTCGATGATGGGACACCCCTTCTATAAGTCCTGTTGTAGCGTTTGCCTGTCTCACATGAGCGTATGATGGCATCTCGGACTCAAGGTGCGCACACAATAGGAAACAACCGCCGATTCGCACAGAATCAAGGTAGGTAACCCAAATACTACCCAAATACCTCCGAGGAAAAACTCTTCACTGACCGCGCGTTCGGCGCTGATTACGACGGGAAGCACGTATATAGCGCAAGAAGGGCTATAATCAATCCAACATTGTCTCATCAACTTCTAGGCTTCCTGGCATGATAAGACAGATAGGAACGGAGCAGTCCAAGACCGAGCTCAAGCGCTCTCCACCGCTCTTCACGTCACTGTACTCGACGCGCCTTCGTCAAGGATTGTAACAATGGGCATTCAGCTCTTCTCTTCTCTGAAGCCACGAGAAGAAGTCGCCGTTGTCAGCACGAAGTCGCTCGAAGCAATCTCTGAGGACGATGTGTCCGGCTTTAGGCAGGACGAGACAGGCGCGCCAGTCGAGAGAGTTAGCCCGTTGGGGTACGATGTTGGCTGGATGGGCATTTTGTTCCTCAATGTCTCGGAGATGATCGGGACGGGTATCTTCTCCACTCGTATGTACTCCTTGGCGCATGCCACAGTTGAGGTTTTACCATTGCAAGCTGACTGCTGTTTGGTGTCTCAGCGGGGACGATATTGTCTCTGGTGGGTTCCGTCGGGATCAGCCTGATGTACTGGCTGATTGGAGTGGTCATCGCGGCTGGTAAGGATTCAAATCTCTCTTGTGATCGTGCGGGTTTATAACAACGGTGATAACAAATAACAGCTGGCCTTGCGATATATATGGAGCTGGGGAGCATGTTCCCTAATCGTTCCGGGGCTGAGGTAGTTTACCTCGAACAGGCCTATCCCCGACCAAAGTACTTCTTCCCAGCCGCCTTTGCTGTATTTTCAGTGTTGTTGTCTTTTGCTAGCAGCAATGCTATAGGTACGTGGCTCCGTTAATATCGTTTTTGGAACGTTGACGTGAGACGCGGTGACAGTCCTGGGCCAATACCTGTACTCAGCGGGTGGAGTGACGCCTTCGGACTGGCAGACGAAGGGTCTCGCAGTCGCCGGCATGAGCGTGGTCATCTTTAGTGCGTGATATCCATTTAGACTTCTGCTGGCCCGAAAAATTTGACAAGACAACCGCAGTTTCGTTAATCTCGAACAAATTCGCCTTGAGGGTGTCTAATGTGATAGCTGCAGCGAAACTCATCACACTCACCTTCGTTGCTATCACGGGCCTTGTAGTACTCGGCGGCCACACCAAAATTAAAAACCCGCGCGCAAACTTCCACCATATCTGGGATGGATCGGCAAGCAACGGGAATGCCTATGCCAATGCACTTGTGAAGATCAACTTCTCCTTCTCGGGATACACGAACGCGTTCAACGTCATGGCAGAAATCAAGGTCAGTTGACCCTGTTTCGCACTTCTTGTATTAATGATCGTCTCAGGACCCCGTTCGGAAAATGAACACTGCAGCGCCCGTCTCGCTCGCCATCGTCTCGGTCCTGTATAACCTCGCGAACGTCGCTTACCTGGCGGCGATCCCAAAGGAGGAGATGGCGGGTTCTGAGCAGCTTACGGCGGCGGTATTCTTCCAGAAGGTATTCGGGCACTCGGCGGGTGCGAAAGTACTGCCTGCATTGGTCGCAATAAGTGCATTTGGCAACTTGCTCTCGGATACGATTGCGGGGTCACGGGTGATTAGGGAGTGTGCGAGGCAGGGAATCCTTCCGGTTAGTACTTGGATGACAAGCTGTCCGTGCAGCACTGACGACTGTGCGAGGGATAGTACCCTGCGCTCTGGAGCTCGACGCGCCCATTCGGCACACCCCTGGCGCCTTTGATGTTAAAGTACGGCTTGACTGTCCTTGTGATTCTCGCTTGTCCAACTGGCGACGCGTTTAATTTTGTGGTGGATCTCCAGTCGTACCCGTACCAGGTAAGCGCTGCAGAAGCTGTCATTTCGCAGTTGGCCTGACTCGGATCCCGTTCAGCTCTTTGCTCTGGCATGTACCGTTGGTGTCTTCATCTTGAGACGGAGAAGACGCAAACAAGGCATTACTCGTGTCGAATTTGAAGTCTGGAATGTCGCAGCCATCTTCTCGATCCTCGTGAACATATTCCTACTAGTGATGCCGTGGTACCCACCTGAAGGTGGCGCAGACGGCGGAGACGTAAGATTCCGACCTTTGTAAACCTTGGATGCTCCTTCATAATGTTTTCCAAGGTATCCTTCTGGTACGCGACATACTGCGTCGTAGGCCTGGGAATCTTAGGCGCGTGTGGAGTATACTACGTCTTGTGGGTCATGGTCCTCCCGTATTTCGGAAAATATCAGATACGCCAGGAAGTGATCAAGCTGCCGGACGGTGCGCGCACGCATCATCTTGTGAAGGTGCCTAACACGGAGTTGGCGGAGTGGGATGCGATACATGACGAGGAGGGGAATATTATACAGCAGGAGGGTGATCCTGGAGTCGATGATGAGCCTGAGAAGGTGGGTGACGAGAAGGATGGAGAAGGGGTAGTTATCCACAGTAGGGCAGCGTAAGGACTACGGAAGTGAAAGAAAAACTGTGTATATACGTACTATCGTTCGGGGGGTTCTGTCAAAAAGTTCAATTTCTTGACATGATTCTGAAAACTCATGAAATACAAAACGGGTGGACATGAAAGGTGGTACGTAGGTGTAATCATACCATGCATGGTTCCGACTGTGAAGTCAGATTTTCAAAAATTTGAGTGGTTGTAAAATGAGAGGCCAAATTACTGTCGACAGAACTACCATCGATTGTCCAAGCACCAGCACATCTGTCTAACAACTTCTGCCTAAAATATGGACATATTTTTTGTAGATAGATATGCGTAATGCAGTCACACTATGATGCCTACAAAAAATTACCAGGGATTTATCATATGCAACTACGACAGTGGCAGACTATTTGCCTAAATTTTGACAGACTCCCCTGAATTATAGTAGAGCAGGAAATCCTAATCCAATCGCGATATCACGGGAAAGATATCATAGTGAAGCCAGGAGGTCGAGGTAAAGACAACCAGTACTTGGTTAGCACGCGAAGTTTAAATTAAGTCACTCAGTCGTGACAATCGCGTGACAGGCGTGTCACTTGTGCAATGATCGAACTTCATCGAAGTCCTCTCCCACTACTCTTTACGACTGCGTCGCTCCTCTCTGCCATTCACCTTGTAAGAACTAAAATATGACTTCAATGGAGGTTCCTCGCGCTATCAAGTACGTATTTCATGTCTGCAAACACGAAACCTGTCGTTACTCATCGAACTGTCTCCCAGAAAGCGCAAGCTAATGGACAAGACGCTGCCTAATGTCATACTCGAAGATGAGGAGTTCTCTGTAGACTCGAAGATGTATCAGGACCTGCTTGACATGGAGAAGCGGCTGGACTGGACGATGACGCGGAAGCGGGTGGAGGTGCAGGATGCGCTGGGGAGACCTGTGACGGTGAATCTACTCCTGGTGGTGCTTTGTGAACTACTGTGGACTTATCATGCGTAGACAACGAGAACGTTACGATTGTTCTTGAGTCATACGGTTTCTGGACAAGAATGGCAGAAGGGCGAGGGAGCGGGTGACGACGTGAACTTTGATACAGGAGACGGTATCCCGGCGTGGCAGTTGAAGATCGAGGGTCGCTTGCTTGAGGTGTGACAGCAACACGTTATATTCCACTTTTTATATTCAGTCTCACCGGGTCGAGTAGGTCCCTCACCAGCGGAAAGATAAAGCCTCTCCGCGCAAGTTCTCAGCATTCATCAAGCACATGATTGTCGAGATGGATCGCGACCCAGCATTATACCCTGACGGCAATATCGTTGAGGTCTGAAATAGTGCAGCTCCTTAATTCTCTTGCAGTATCTCACACTTTTCGTTCGTGCAGTGGGCACGAGCACCAAACCAAGATGCCCTAGATGGTTTCACAGTCCGGCGGACAGGCGACAAGCCGGTCAAGATTCGGATACTAATCTACATCGAACACCAGCCTGAGCAGCACAAGATCAAACCTGAGCTGGGTGAGTGTGTTTCGGAATAACGCTGCAATTCCGCTGACGTGATAGTCAGCTAGCGCATTGGGGATCAAGGAGGATAGCCGGACGGGCGTCATGCAGGCCATATGGAATTACATAAAAGTTAAGAACCTGCAGGACAAGTCCAATAGGAAGCTCATCAAGCTCGATGAGTATCTGTCACCGGTATGTGCTCACGTCACTTAGCTGACATGGGCTGGCTGACTTTGGACTAGGCGTTTGGAGGGCGGGAGATGATTAGCTTTGAGGAGCTGAGCGTGGAGATACCCAAGCTCCTGACGGCCCCTGATCCGATCATACTGCATTACACGATCAACCCGTCCCTAATACCACCCGAGCGGGCGAGCGCGTACGACGTGGAGGTCAAGATGGACGACAGCAACCTCAAAGCGCGGATGAACAACGTCGTCGTGAACATGTCACCGGAGAGCAGCCGGGAGCTCGCGAAGCTCGACGAGGAGGTCAGAGCGTTTTTCGTGGACTTTGCGCCGCTGAATACTGACGCCCCCACAGATCGCGCTGCACGTGCAGTCCCTGCACAACGCGCACATCAAGCGGACGTTCCTGCGGTCGTTCGCGAGCGGCCCCGCGGAGTTTGTGCAGACGTGGCTGGCGTCGCAGTCGCGGGATCTGGAGAGCATATTGGGGAGCGGCCCGAGTGAGGGTGCGACGGTGAGACAGGAGGAGCTGAAGAGGAGCGAGTTCTTCAGGCTCCCGTGGGTGGAGGAGGCGGTTGCTGTGCAGGAGGGGATGCGGTTGGCGTCGAGGCTGGCTGTGATGCCATGAACTATTATGTGTTGTGTTGTTATTTGTGATTGCTGCTTACCCCGCAGAGCTTCCGGATCTTCCTCCTGAGAGTTTACACGTCTAATTAGTGTTGTTGCGATGCGGACGAGAAATCTTTCCCATGTCGTGGTTGTTTGTCGTGTATCCCCATAGCCGACGGTGAGTTACGAGATCGAAAGTTCCCGATGTAATCTTGCGCTGTCACGGTGCTTGCCGGTCTCTAATCAGCCCATTACATTAGTTGTGCCCGGCCAGCCCCTTTCTTCATTTCTCATTCCTCTTGACTACTACTAACCACTCTGACATGGCCAGCAAACAGGCGAGTCAGCTGCAGCACTCCCCTCTAGCACTCTAACATTGACCGCGCACGCAGCTCGGGAAGCTACGCCAGGTCTGCAGTTGACATATGATATTGATCTACGCTCGTCACTCATGTCGCGACTTAGTGGGCGGGGGAGGTGATCGCGGCGCGCGAGCGGACGGTCGGGGACGAGCTCGAGGCCGAGTTTAAGGAGGTTGGGGTGAGGGAGGAGGGGGGGCGCAGGTGCGTTACTTACGTCTTGGGGCGGGGATGGGGTGCGCTGATGTACGTGTTTGTGCAGGCTGCACGAGGCGGCGAAAGGATTTCACCACGCGCTGGCGAAGAAGAGGGAGAGCGAGGCGGGGCTGCTATTGCCCGCGGACGCGCTGGGCGTGGTGATGATCACGCACGGGGAGGAGCTGGGCGGGGAGTCGGTGTTAGGTGCGCTGGGACCTCATACCCGATACCCGATGCACTATACAGTGCTGACGACGCGGGTGGAAATCTGTAGGTACGGCGCTCATCCAGCTCGGGCGCGCGCACTGCAAGGCTGCGACGCTGCAGGAGGCGTTTGCGCTGACGCTGGAGGACACGTTCCTCGCTGCGATGCAGCGGTATGAGGACGAGATCAAGGATTATCAGGCGTTGCGGAAGAAGCTGGAGAGTCGGAGGTGGGGTGCGATGTGCGATGTGTGGTGATTGATGCTGATATGGTCGTTATTGACAGGTTGAGCTATGACGCGGCGATTAGCAAGGCGGAGAAGGTGAAGAGCTCGAAGAAGGAGAAGGAGAGGGCGGAGGCGGAGGACGAGCTGGAGAAGGCCAAGTCGCGGTAGTGAGTCGGTGTTGTCTGTCTTGAGGAATCTCAGTCTGACTTTTACCCCTCAAGCGAGGAAACGCTGGAGGACGTGCGTGCTATCGTGGTCGCCATCCAAGAGAACGAGGCCGCGCAAATCCGGGATCTTACGAGTTTCCTGGATCACGAGATGAACTATATCGTGCAGTATCTGGAGGTACTAAGAGATGTGAAAGATAATTGGGTGGAAGTGTACGTTTGCATGATGTGTAGGTAAATAAGCTACTCCCCGACTGATCTTACATCGCGCAGGCCTAGCGTCACCGCGAGCAGAGCCATTCCCTCACGCCCCCGCCCCGAATCGCGGCACAACTCGATCCGCTCGCACAAGTCCTCCGTTACCCGCTCGTCGCGGCCGCCGTCCCCCGACTCGGCAGACGAAGACGCGGAGACGCCGGTGGCGCACCGGCGGTCGTTTGTGCGCCGGAAATCGGACGCTGCGAGCCACAAGACGGCGTCGCGCGCGAGCTCGCGGACGCGCAGCGAGGCGGAGACGGAGAAGGAGAAGGTGCACGCGAAGAAGCTGAGCGTGGCGGGGTGGGTCGGGTCAATCACGGGGCGGGGGAAGGGGAAGGATAGGGAGAAGTTTGCGGCGCTGCAGGATCAGGAGGGGGCGGAGAGTGACGGGGACGAGGTGAGGAGCGAGAAGAGCGGGAGGAGCGAGTCGCGGTTCTCGAGGAGGGGCAAGCGCCGGGATGCCAAGGCGGGTGGGGGGAGGAAGACGGTGAGGGCGGTGTACGATTTTTCTGGCGCGTCGGGGGATGAGCTGTCCTTCCGCGCTGGGGCCGTGATTGTGGTGTTGTCGGAGGTGCTCGAGGGGTGGTGGATGGGCGAGGTGAACGGGAAGACCGGGCTGTTTCCTACGACGTACACCGATGCGGTGGGTACGGCGCGCGTGCCGCCTGTGCCCCCGCGGCCGACGCCACGCCGGGCAAGTACGAACGGCAGCCGGTCGTCGTCGTCGTCGCTGTCATCGGGGGCTTACAGGACGCCGAGGGGGGAGGAGGAGGACGGGTACGCGACGAGCGATATGGAGGACGAGGCGATGTACTCTGGGGCGCCGGTGGGGAGCGCGCGCACGCCGGTGTACGGGAGCTTTGACCAGGCGAGCGTGGAGAGCAGCGTGGATGGGGAGGAGGTGAAGCTGATGGAGGGCGCGGCGAGGAAGGCGGCGGCGGTGCTGAACGCGCGCGTCAAGTCGGAGCCGATTGGGGCGTCGAGCAAGAGGGCGGCGCCGCCGCCGCCGCCAGCGAGGAGGAGTGTGCACAGCGTGTCGGGGTCGTCGAACTCGGTGGGGTCGGGTGGGTCGCCGTTTGACAGCCCGCGGGACTCGAGGTTTGATGTGTCGGGGGCGGGGGCGTGCAGGGAGTTTAAGCAGAACCCGTTCAAGCCGGCGGGGATGTGCAGCAATTGTTTCGAGATGCACAAGATTTAATATCATGCCCATGCGCCAAGGAAATGAGATTGTATAAACTGTGTCAAGTTGTGCCTCAAAAATCTTTCTGTTTTTAGAATTATCGATTCCACCATAAAATATCTTATTCAAATATCCATTGGGGGATGCTCCTTGAAAAAATAATAAAATGATATATATATTACAGCGTAGATACTTTTGAAGGTTGTCAGATAAGAAATGGATTCGAATGGACCACGACGTCCTCGTCCTGTACGCCACAGAGACGGGCACTGCCCAGGACGCCGCAGACAGGGCCGCCCGCCACGTCCGCCGCCTACGTTGCAGAGCGCGCGTTGTCAGCGTCGATGCCTATCCCCTCGCCGACCTCGTCCACGAACAACTCTGCCTCTTCCTCCTCTCGACCTCGGGCTCTGGCGCCTTTCCGCGTTCAGCAGAGGCACTCTGGTCGACGCTCCTCCGCTCGGACCTCCCACCCGACCTCTTCGACGACCTCGACTTTGCCGTCTTTGGCCTCGGCGACAGCGCCTACGAAAAGTTCTGCTGGCCCGCCAAGCTGCTCGACCGCCGCCTAGAGGCCCTGGGCGGACGCGCCCTCGTGCAGAGGGGCGAGGGCGACGACCAGCATCCGCTCGGGTGAGTGCCGTGTCTGGCGAATAGCAATAGCGCTGACTGGTGCAGCGTCGACGGCGCGCTGCTGCCGTGGCTCGACGCGCTCACAAACGTTCTGGCAGAGCACTTTCCAGTCCAGCCGACATCTGGCAACGACCGACCTCCACCGAGAGTCACGCTCGTCCCTGCGCCCCCATCCGTACCCGTCCCCGCCGACCCCCGCCTCGCCGACCCGCGCTACCACTGGGCCACCCTCCGCGTCAACAGGCGCATCACCGCACCAGACTGGTGGCAGGACGTGCGCCACTTCGAGTTCGACTTTGACGAGGACGTGCAGTGCGTGCTGACCCCTGCCGCTGACTATAGCTGACCCCCGCAGGTTCGACCCCGGCGCCACCGCCTCGCTCCTCCCCGTCAACCCGCCCGACGCCGTGGCCGCCTTCCTCGACGCCCTCGGGTGGACGGAGCGCGCCGACGACCCGGTGTTCGTGTGTCCCAATCTAGGCGGTGCGTCCCCCCTCTCTTTCCCTCTCTCCCACCCTCTCACCTGAAACGAATTCGCAGACCAGACTCTCCCGCCCTTCCTCCCCCCGCCGACTGAACCCACCTCCCTCCGCCACCTCCTCGCGCACCACCTCTCCATCCAAGCCGTCCCGCGCCGCGCGTTCTGGGAGACGCTCGTGCACTGGCTGGAGGGCGACGAGCGGGAAAAGGTCGAGGAGTGGCTGGGTGAAGAGGGGGGCGTGAGTGTGGTTTGTCTCTACCTGTATTCTCACCGGCACTGATGCCCCTGCCCCCCAGGATGACCTTGCGGCCTATACGACACGCCCGCGCCGCACGGCGCTCGAGTGCGTGGCCGAGTTTAGGTCGGTACGCCCGTGTCAGGCCGCCCGTGGATGTGGCTGCTGACTGGAAGTTTTATTTTTATTTTTATTTTTGCGTGTGCTGCTTCCGTACGTGTGCTACTGGCTCTTGCACCGGCTATCTCCCTTTTTCTCCCCTCTCACGCATACACCGACCCCCTTTCCTCACGCGCACGCTGACCCGCTCTCTTCACGCATACACTTCCCCACTCTCACCCTTCCCCACTCTCACCCTTCCCCCTCTCACTCTCCCCCCGTTAACACCCTCTCATCCTCTCCTCTCCTCCCTCCTCCCCCCAGATCACAGCGCGGAAAGATCCCCCCCGCGTACGCGTTCGACCTCGTCCCCGGCATGCGCGAGCGCGAGTTTAGCATCGCGGGGAGTGCGAGGGTGCGTGTGTTCTTCCTGCCTCCCGTTTGTTCTTCCCTGTTAATTTCTGTCTTTTTTCCTCTTTGGCGCTCGGTTCTTTGGCGCCATTCCTGTCCTATTCTTCAACCCCCCCTTTCTTCCCCCCCTCCCTTCCCGCACCCACTAACCCCTCCTTAGACCCACCCCCGCCAGCTCCACCTCTGCGTCGCCATCGTCAAGTACCGCACGCGCCTCATTCGCGCGCCGAGGAGGGGCGTCGCGACCGCGTGGCTCGCAGGGATGGAGGCGGGTGCGTGTGCTTGTAGTTTTTGTGGGGTGGGTCGGCTGATTTGGGTTTTCTGCTTGCTTACTCGACCATGACTACGACACCTGCAACCCCGACACTCTAATCCCGCTACCCACCAACCCCGACACCTCCCATCCTCCCATCCCCTAACACCACCCCACCCCAGGCACGCGCATCCTCGCCGGCATACATCCCCCGCGACGCGCCCTCCCGCCGCCCGCGACGCCGCTCGTGCTCGTCGGGCCTGGGACGGGCGTCGCGTCGATGCGTGCTGTCGTGGAGGAGCGGGCGGGAGCGGGAGAAGGCGGTGAGTGGGTTGACTAGGTTTGGGTTTGGGATGTGGTGCTGATTGCTGATTGCTGATTTGGTTTTTTGGGGGGGCCTCGCTTTTTTTGGTTTCGGTATTGTACGGGGGTTTTGGGCATTGCGTGGTGGTCGCTCTACCTGTCCGGTATCTCTTCTCTTCCGTTCTGCAGAGACGACGCTGTACTTTGGCTGCCGCTCGGCCGCGAAGGACCAGCATTATGCGGAGGAGTGGCGCGAGTATGAGCGGGAGGGGCGGTTGCGGTACCGGCTGGCTGCGTCGCGAGATGGGGAGGCGACGAGGGTAGGTGTGGTGCAGTCCGGTGAGGCAGACGGGGCACCACCAAAGTCGGGTAAGACGTACGTCCAGGACCTTATCGCGCAGGACGGCCCGCAGGTGTGGGATGCGCTGAGGAGGGGCGGGGTGGTGTTTATATCTGGGTGGGTGTTCTTTTTCTTCCTCCTTCCCTTCCTTTCCCTTTCCTTTCCTTTTCGTTCGGTCTCTGAGACGCAGCAGGTCCTCGAATAAGATGCCCGCAGCCGTGCGCGCTGCGCTCCGGGGCATTGTCGCCTCTCAAGGCGGATTCGGCGAAGAGGAGGCGAGGGAGTGGGTCGAGAGGGCGGAGAGGGAGGGGAGGATCATTGAGGAGTGTTGGAGTTGAGGAGGGGTTTTTTTATGGTGATAAACAATAAATGTGGTCGTCGGATGCGTTGTGAGTTACTTCCGTTCGTTGGTGCCGAGAACGTCGTCTGTGTCCGAGATTCCCAAGTCTGTCTTACTTGGGTGGTGTCTTTTTTGCGCTCCAGTGTTAATCTCGCAAGTACCAACGTTGAGAACTCCGGCAATATTTGCAAGTAGAAGCCTACATGGCGTGGACGGGGGTGTGGTATATGCGCATGGAAACCAGAGTCTGCTGCTGCTCTTCCTCCCTGCCTCTCCTCTTACTTTTTCCAGGCCGCCAATCAACGCCCACCACCGCAACACCCCGCAGCACCCAACGTGAAAGTATGGGCACCGCTGTCCAAGTCCACCGCGCCGGCTGATGTTCTTTTCGTACCGGACGCTGCCACTGGCACCCGGCACGGTGGTTACCTCACTGACCGTGATAGAGGTAGTACGGAGGACGCGGTGGTGGTTACCAGGGACGGTGATTTCGGAGGAACTCGGCGTGGCCTGCGTGGAGATGGTGGTCGTGAGTTTGTCTCTAAGGAGCTATACATTGTGGTGGCTCGGCTGGTAATAAGGAATAAGAAATTGGAGGTGAGTGGGAGGGAACAGGAATGGAGGAGACCGAAAAGTCCGTGGTGGTGGTGGCACGCAGGGTGGCGCAAATGAACATGAGTTGGGCCTTCATGGCGAGGATGGTGAAGAATTATAAAAGAGAATCAATGATGACAGTGAGTTGAGATAGCTGTCGTTTGTATTTTCCTGAGGTTTCAGGTTAGTACGCAGGTGCCTCTTATATGTTCAACTAGCTTCAAATATACTTACAAACATGCATTAAACTACATACCGACCAGAGGCATTGTCTCACCGTTGGCGGATGATTATGGGTGGGATAGCAACTCGGAGGATTTACATTGCTGCGAGCTGATAAATGACTGTACACAATAGATCCTATGAGAGCAGTTGCGCATATAAAATGAGAATTGTAGGTCCATGAAACGGTGCACATATCAGAGATATCTTGACTCACTGCTGCTCGTGTTTCTGCCGTATTGTGAGTTTCCTGAAGAACGTGGAGTACTTGCGACCGTGATGACAATACCAATTTCAGTCCATGCCGTTCATCCATCCGACCAGTCGATACGCCTACCAACCTCACCTTTGAAACTTTAATAGCCTTCAATTTGAACTGTGAAGGCTGATGAACCATTAATGCACGCGTGAGGGTAGAGATGGGACAGCTGACACCAGGCCACGGTCGCATGCGTGAGAAGAGTGACAATCCACGCGCTTGCCCGATGCTATTCCATGGGGGTCGTAGTACTAGTAGTCAGATGTACCAGACGCGAGACAAGATTAACGCCTTTTCGCGTGCCACGCAGACCATTCCAGTTTGCTGCCGCTCGTCACCTCAGGCGTCACGGTCTCCGCGGAATAACCGAAAATATGGCCTAATAATACAGAGGGGTTAGCTTCACGAAAACCAGCAGCACAGCAAACTCTGTCTTTGTAGTCATTTGCTGCGAAATAAAAATTTCGGTCATTAATGGTCGATGCCATGCTACTTAGACGATGGCATTTACTGACACTCATTTCCAGTCCCTGCGGTATGCGATTGATATGTCTACAGTGGTGAGAGAATCGGAGGCGGAGGAGACAGGAAATCACCGCATAGTTCAAATGCGTACCATAGATCTGGTGTCGCCAAAGGAAGCTGCAAGCTGATACTTACGGTTCCACAAATATATTAGCGATGCTCGAGGCCAAATCAGAGTCTATTCCTTCCATAAACTCGGAGGTAACATCAGGCTGTGTCCTAACAGATTCTTTACCCACCGAGCGACGCGTAGCCAGCACGAACGAAAGATATTCCCGCTACCCTGGGTAGCGGGTCTTGCGTGCAACGATGTACCCAGGTCGCCCGCCAAAATTGCAAGATCTGGAGGAGATCCGGCCTGCCCTAAAAAATTGACTTCCCAGTTCGCGCATACTGTCAAGGACCCCGTACTCGGACACCCTAGTGTGTAATACCTGCTGTGCTCGCTATACTTCACATATTGCCCCAATTCTACTTACAAAATGTCGGCACCTATCGTATCTACCACTCCTATGTACTTTTTGAATTTTATGCATGATGTAACAAGCACCAGGAATATTTCATTGGTCATCATGTCTATTGTGGCTGAAGACTGTCTACTCGGACAGCAAGCATGGGTACCATTTCAGCAGAGAAAACTTACTTGAAACTGATTCCATTAACTGTCATGGCATGTCAGACTATCCTTTAGTACATTCCAGGCTCAAATGAGAGTCCATTGGGCTGTTGTAGCATGCCCCCAACCTCAGGATCCAGGTGGCTGAGGCAGGCCCCGCCCGTAATTGAGTTATCACACTTGTAGAACAAGACTGATTCCACTTGAACCAAGCCAAAACATCGTCATTTCGACAAAAGAAATGATATGTACAGTCCCAGCAAGCCAACACCTGGTCAATGATGAAATCCCCCTTTTGCTTTTTCACTGTCCTGTTTCCACCACTGGTACACTTGAACTGAATCCCCGACGCCTTGTCGCACCGATAAATTTATAGCAAAAATTGTAGCATGTACCGAGACTGTATCCTGATAGCTATACCAAGTGCCATGAGATCAGCTATCAAGGCCGCCGCTGGAGGAGGCTTCAAAGCACTGGAGGTTGAGTCACTTGAAATCCAGAGAGCGGCAGCAATGGCTGGCACATAGAGACCTTCAATACAGCTGAATCCACAGAGTCAGAGACTCAAGACAGAGCCAAGGATCCATAGAGTGAACTAGTGTATAACTTGAGGAGTAGCGACAGTGTTGTAGACTGTGAAAGCATAAGGATAGGGAGATGGTGGGCCGCGGCGGAGTTTAAAAGCGCCAAATCAGGCAAGTCTGACGACAACGACGGGTATATCTCAAGCAATTTTGGAGACTTCGACCTGAAACTCAGGAGTAATGTCCAGTCGAATAAGGGCTTTCAAATGGTGTATAAATTGTATAGTAATGAGGGGTAGGGAGCGAGACAAAGTCCCGCTGTCCGAGTAGCCAGTGTGTCCGAGTAGGTGACCCCGGACAGTAGAGTTCTGATTGTGTAAGACTGCAATGCCGCGATGAACGTCCCTCCTGCTGTTCTTTCTCTCTGTCTTGTAGGGTCATATGATGGTAGATACACACTGCATATACTGAGCAGAATTAGACCTCATGTGCCTATCCGAGAGACTCCGGGCGTGGATCTTGGATGGCCGAGGGAAAGTGGCTGACTTCATTCCGCAGTTCATAACGTTTTCTCGTACATGCACATATACAAAATCGACAAGGATACAGGATAATGTCAGTTCAAGTTGCAATCCATTCCTACCAAGGGGTCAAGGTAGCGGGTTCTGCCGCATTCGCCTACCAGCCTTATTAAATAAGAAGAGGCAGGAGGTCCGCGGGTCTCTCACGTGCCACTCGGCTGTATGCGGCCGGTTCGAGTCGTGATCACAGCGCGCCAACCAATGGCGTTCCTCGTCCCGAGCCCCGAAGCCACATATGTGCCACGCCTCAACGCGACGATTGATCCAGAAACTACGTGGGCACTGAATTACAGAGGAATGGGAAGATATTCGCGCTGTGTAAGCTTTTCCACGTCCGCTTCGCTACAACTGGCCGCTGTTTGCGTCGCAGTGCTGACTCCCGACTCGCAGCCCAGCTTCTTAATCTGTCCCCCAAAAAATCACCATCGATATCGATATAGCGCTCTTGACCCTGAACACTTCCATTGAACCGTATCAGCGTGATTTCATTTGTCCCATTGTCTACCTAGCGACGCCTCCATAGCCAATGTTTCGTCGCCATTATCTACAGCGCTTTTGCCACAAGACCATGTGCACTATGGTGGATGTTGACGTAATCTTCCACTTCTGGTAGTGTCTTGGTTCTCAAGGCGGAATCATCGACCCAAGCTCAAGGTTGCGGGTCTCTTTAAAAAGGGGGTCGAACTGATGGTTCCTTCGACCACTCTTCATCTCTACCTGTGCGCTGCACGGAAGCCATTTTGGAGACTTCTGGTTATATACCTCTTTGACGACATACCCTTTCATTGTCTACGCCGCGACGGTGCTGCACGTACCCTGCATTCATACTCTTGTTAATAATCACAACGTACCGATCGATTAGAAGTGAGAGAATTTTCGTGTCTTTCGAAAGATACAGTTCGCTTAACTTACCACAATCATCTCACCGCAGCCTCAACGACCGTTACTTCTCTGTGGCACGGCTCCTGACCCCACCGCCTTGTCTTCGACCGACTTCTGCCCATCAGAGATGAACAATACAGTCGAAGAAGTGCTACCCTCGATATATCTTAACCTCCCGGAACAGGTCCTCTCCCTCAATCTTAATCACGAGCATGCCAAAAACCACGCCGAGCTCGAAACCGTATCCTTCAAAATAGCGAACGCCCAACTCGTCCACCTACCCCAAGTGGAACAATTCCTTCGATCCTTGCCTCGAGTACAAAATGTAATGGCATCTTTCGAGCTCAAGAGAGAACCTCTTGCCGTGGAGAAGCACAAAGAAAGCACAGTATACTACATCTCCAACCTCCTCCGGGCGCTCTCCTATACTTCTTGTGAACTCCTCTCTCTCGGGGAGCCAACAGAGGGTTATTTCCCGCGTTGCCCAGGTGCAACGAACTTCCAGGGCCCTGTGGACCTCAGGCCGCTGACAACGCTGGAGGACCTTCTTGTCTCTATGCCGCTGCTGTTCCTCCCGCCCTTCCGCGACTGGATGATCCAGTCAATGAATGGCAGTCCCCTGACAACAGTGATCATTAAGTGTCCGGAACTGGAGCGAAAGGATTGGTCCCATGTGCTGAGTCAGCTGGAACTTCCCCATCTGTTGGAGTTGACATTGGGAGGTGTCAAACTGGGCTTTGGTACCATATGTGCTTTCCTCTCTCGGCACCAGCATCTTCAATGCCTTACTCTGTTGGAGAATCCCGTGGGGATGAAGCGCGTCCTGAGCGATCCTACTTTCTTGCCCCGCCTGGGAACGCTGAAATGCCCTCCTGTGACCCTATATTACTGTCTTGGGGACCCAATGGTCTTGCCTTGCCTTGAGGAAATTACACTGAAACTTCCGGTGTGGACCATTGGGACACACGTACGAGACTGGAATAAGGCTATCCGCGCCATATCAAGGCGGCAGATCGACTTGAGATTGCATCTCACTTTGATCCTAGGGTTGGAGGGCCATCCCTTTCCTCCAACCGCACCGACAGAAGCTCTCGCCGTAGTAACCGACAAAGTGGACTGTATTACTTTGAATGTAAGACATAGTCCAGCTCTCTTAAACTACGTTCCTGTGAGTAGATGCATCGACCTCATGCATTCAGTCAACTCACCTATTGTTTTCCATAGGCGTATCTCAAGTTGTGGCTCACGGCCCTGTGCAATGCACCGTTTGTTACAATCAAGGGCCACCATCCAGGGGATAATTCCGAATTGAGGATGTATATCTATAATACCTTCAGCCAACTTCGCAGGCTTGACCTCCTACCATAACTTCACCTCGTTTGGGTTCACTAGAACTATTCTGGCACTCATATTTATATTCTATAGCATGCGTATCCACCCCATGTAGCCCTACTCCCTGTCACTGTAACTTAGAGCTGAGACCCATAGACGGTATAATACTGGAATGCTATTATGTATAGGCCACAAGTGAGACGCGTGCCTGGCACTGTCTAAGAACCACGTGACCTCTGTCCACTCTGTTCTACACGGTCAGCCTTGCAGTTGCGATTATATATCTCGAAAATGCGGTGGTACGCCATGAATCATACGGCAATACGCAGACAGTGCGCACTTCTGCCAAGTCCCAAGTCCTGCAGCTTAAGAAATATCAGCACAGACCGAGCTCAGACTACATCAGGAAAAACCTCCCGAGCTAATCACATCTAATTCACATCTGATTCGACAAAATCCGTTTGATGTAGATAATTTATATAATTGAACATAATAAGAACATAATAAGTTTGAATTTGTTGTGATTACATGACTAGCTTTTTTACTATATGATATAATCTAGCACCTGGTGGGATGAGAAAACCAACAAGCTGCACTGGTGCAAAGAGAAATCCAACAAACTACACTGGGCACCAGCACTCGATCACTCCAACAACCCGTCCACACCAAAACACAACCATAAACCATACTCACGCCCCCCTCCTCACCCATCAGCTACTTCTCAACCATTCCCTGCTTATCGCCCTCCAGCCAGTGCACCGGTGTCTCCCAGAATGCACGCCTTGGGATGGCGAGGATGGAAAGGTGGTGCACGAGGAGGTGGTGGAGGGTCGTGAGTGAGGGGAGGAAGGGAGGGAGGGTCTGATCTACAAAGGAGGATAGTTACGAGTGAAGGCGAGAGGGTGAGGGGGGATGGGCGGGTTGGCAGGGAGGAGCAAGGCTATGGCGCCCGGTGAGAACCTTCGAGGGGGGCGGCACACACTGCACAAAGTCGAACTCGAGGTGGCGGTGCCGTGATGTGCCTATTGACGTGGAGGGTGGCCCAGTGGTAGCGTGAGTCAGTGAGGCGGGGGACAAGGGCCCAGATAGGGATGGCGCAGGGACGAGTGTGACTCTCGGTGGCAGTAGGATGTTGTCGTCGGATGGCAGGGTGCACAGGAAGTGCACGGCGAGGACGTTTGTGAGCGCGTTGAGCCACGGCAGCAGTGCGCCGTCAACCCTGCACCCAATTAGCATTCACCGTGCCAATATGCAGACACGGACACTCACCCGAGCGGATGCTGGTCGTCGCCCTCACCCCTCTGCACAAGCACGCGTCCGGGGCTGCAAGTCATGTTAGTGTACTGAGCGGCTGAAGTCAAACCACTCACTTAGAATCCGAAGATATTATTTTGTAATAGTTCCGAGCGTGGGATTCCTTGGTCTGGATGCAGGAGCCGAGACCAGAAATCGTGAGACGCGTGTCATTAAGCGTGATCACATGACTTCGTTGATTCCAAAAATTGAACTCCGCCTTCAACTTAGACCCTTTGCGAGCTGCGACTCCTTCCTTGTTCTTTTCCTTGTCCCTCGGCGCTGCACCCAGCGCGTTCGCACACTCTTTCATAGCAGATCGCTGTTCCCGTGTCCCATAACAATTAGCTGCAGTCTCACCCCTACCCCTGGCCCCTGCTATCTGCATAGCCCGGAGATGGGCATCTCTACCTGGCCGGTGCATGCCCGCCTTCTTAACTGCTTGAAGAGAAGAACCCCAACCCTGTTTCTCGTATTCTAGAGCCTTTATTCTGGTATTCAACTCAGGCGTGGTTCTTGGAGTCTCCACGCAACACCGCGAGCCGATTCCGAATGAGGACCTTTGCTGTTTTCATCGAGGTTCGTCACGCGCACGAGCTCGTCTGCCAGGCTGAATCTTATGTCCAGGTCGACGAGGAGCACGAATATGAGTATGATGACGTGCAAGCCTGCACAGAGTGAGTGTCCTTCTTTTCCACGATGGCATCTGAAATCATGGTAGGCTCTCAAGCGCTCGTGTCCTTGCCCTGTGGCGTCCATCAGTGACAACCTGACGTTCTCTTTGACAATGTTGCTGCGCTCAGGTCGTGATTGGAGGCAACTGAGGTGCGGCAGGAGAGGAGATGAAGGAGCTACTGGGGTGAGTGGCTCTGTGTCGTTTGGAGACCAACACTGACTTGTTCCTCGCCGGTGATAGTGTGCCCCGGGTACCTGATACCTCGTGTATGTTCTGCGGTAAGTGTTCTCATATATGCCTGGGCATATTACCAATCATGTGCTGTAGATTGATATTACTATTGACGAATAGAGCTCTGTTGACTATGAACCTAAGGTCTATATCAGTATGCTAAGTCAGGACTGTTGCGGCGCCCCCGCTACTACTGAACTACAAATTATCTCTTCTAGACAGCGCAGTGACTATCACATTTGGCACAGTTGCACGTTTCTAACTTTATCATGTTGCTGCAGGCCTGCAAATGGGTTGGGTGCTGTGGTGACTAGTCGGT
>KV425574.1:315063-367888 GCA_001632425.1 Neolentinus lepideus HHB14362 ss-1 | reverse complement strand
ATCATGCAGAATCAGCTGAGGGACCAGCCTCAGTGGCATGATCAGACATGACAGGTGAATTTGTTTAATCAGGTATGATTCGACTGTATTAGACGCGATATGATATGATTAGCGCGGGAGGGTTTTCCTGATGTACCAAGACCATCACACGCGATGAGGTACGTTGAAATCATTTGTCTCAGTATTTGGCATATCACATGTACGACGATGATAATGTCGACAGCAAAACGTGCTGAATGCTGCGCGTACGAGACGGCTGCGGCCTTCTAAGATCGTCACCACTCTTGACCCACGGCGCCTTTCCTCCCGCGACTTTCTCGACATCTCCGGCAAGCATAAGATTTTCACCGGCCGCATTACATACAAGAGAGTTGGCCACCAAGTCTGTCCATTATGACGTTCCGTTTGCACATTTATTATTAGCGGCGCGATTTTTTGAGCCGCGCTACTTTTGGGACTGCGCGCGTTTTTGGCCCACAACGCGCTCTTTTATCCCGCACATTTTCTCGACATACCGCAGTGCTACATTTTTATGAATTGATTTCAGTCCTGAAGTACTCCAGAAGTCCGTCCCACGATACTCCTGGCTGAGTTACGAGTCCTTCCACAGGCTCCTAAAACCACAGCCATCTCTGCATTCACGTTGCAATCCGAGTATGCGTGGGAAAACATATTAAATTCGGCAATAAAACATATGACATAACAGAATTCCATATTTAGAAGGTAAAAGGGGATGCTCAATATGAGGCGATGGATCGTGACGGACATGCAGCGGCATCTCTTCGAAAGGACAAGTCTCGGGTCTGCAGAGGATCTGAAGAGGCTGCTGGACGAGGATCCGGCAATTATGAACAAGAGACAGTCCGCAGGAGAAAACAGAGCAGCTTCGGCACATTAAGACGAGGCTGAACCAGTTCATTAGTTGTGTAGTTGTATTTGAGAGTGTGGCTTTGTTATGATACATGGCAATTATTTTCCTGTGCCACGGTTGTAGGTCTGATCTCAATGAAATTTGTCTTTCTGTGGAGGTCTCGAGATGCCATCGTCTATGAACAGAAACGTGTACTGACGCCATAGTAGACTCAGCTTTAGCCCTTACCACTTTGTTATCGTGGGAGTTAGTAGGTGTACATTGAAATCTTAAGACCTAAAAACATGTCGAGAAAAAGATATTTCACCGGTGATATACAGCTTAAGATAATGAAGCCTCCTCTCAGAACTCGCCGAATTACCATGTGCGGCAGTGGCCCACCCCATAAGTGATAGAAAGCATAAATCTACACGACGTCTGAAAGTAGCGCGGCGGCGCCTCAAAAAATCGCGCTGCGAATAATAAATGTGCAAACGGAACGTCATAGTCCATGGCCGCCCGAAGCGCGCGGATTTTTATATTGGCACCACGACGCGGCGCCCCATTCCTAACATCTGCTGTCCGCTTTCGAGTAGTGGAAGACGGAGATGCATCCAAATTCAATCAAGGCCACGATCTGCTTGACATAGATGGCATACCTTGGCAGCTCTCCGTCTTGCGAATTGCCCCTAACTCTATCTACACCTTCCTCCGTTCTCCTTGTTGCCGACCGGTTCGTGTCTGCAGAATTCCTAGAATACGCCAAGCAACTTGCCGTGCGTTACAGCTCAGGTGGGAGAGGCTACTTGGCGACGCACCCGCTTGTGTGGTCCCTGAAACAACCATTCTTGGTTGATCTGAGCATCTTGCGACCCTGCGCTTGGGTCGTGGATCACCGGAACAACGTCGCACCGCTTCTCTTTTACGATCTATTTGGCTGCCAAAATGGCTATAAACGCCACCACCCATACCGAGGTGCGCTGCCTATGGACATTTCTTGACTCTAACTTAATTTGCTAAAGCCAAAATCTACTCTCCAAGGTTCCGCGCTTGTCCAGTTCGAGTGGTCTTCTCTGCAAGAGCACCAGGGCACGCGTACTGTCGTTCTCAGACTCGTAAAGTTCATCAAACCTCTAGAACGTACGAATGACCCCAAAGGGCTCAGCTTAGTACCAGAGCCGAGGGAGGGAGAGCTAATAATGAAACCTGACCCGTACGTCATAAGGCGGGGTAACCTGAAATACGCACCATGGTTCTGCGATCTGGACAAGCCCCAAAGGGCCAGCCGTACCATCAGAGAGCCGTTGAGACTTCTCTTGGACGACGGGGAGAAGACCCCGAATCGTAGCCTAGACCTCGGCGTCTCGTTGGGTTTATGGAACGCAATGGATAACTCAGTCAGTCCATGAAGAGCTGCTGTGATGTAGACTTTTCAGTGGGTGAGGTTGTTCAGGTACGATCAAAGAGAGGTGTGTCAATATAAGGACTAACTCTGATGCGGCAATGTAAGAATGGCGTGGCGTGCAGGTCAAATACATCGCGAGCCACCCAATCTAATGGGTAATTGTCATACAACAACGAATGCGTCTTCTCCAAGGAGCGGACGGATGCAACGACTGCTACATCAACGAACAAGACAACATAGTATGGTTACGCAATAGTGAGGATACTAGTTCCAAACTACCCAGATCCAAAGAGTCGTCCATATAACACAGATCCAAAGAGTAGTCCATATAACACATTCCCTCCCTCTCGTCCAAAGCCAAACCGTGAGCTCCCTTTCCCCTCGTCCCCGTCTAGGAGAAAGCCAACATCACGAACACCACCATGCTAGCTCCCGCGATCACACTAGCGCCCACACCAGCTCTGCGTGCACCGCCCGAGCTAGTCGGACTGACCGTGCTCCCGACCGGTATCGTGCGCGTGAAACTGGAAAAACTACTGCCGACGCCCGAGGCTACATTGCTATCCGGAGGGACTGAGAGCGTTGTCCCCGGGGCGCGTGTCACGGACAGGGTACTGCTCAGACTGGCGGAGATGGTAGAAGTGAAGGAAGTGATGGCGGTGGTGGACGGGGTTTCGGTGGTACTCTCAGCGGTGGAGGAGCTGGAAGTGAAGGAAGTGGCAGTGGACGGGGTGGCGGTGACGGCGGAGGTCGGAGTGGTATAGGTCGTTCGAATGGAGACGGTGCTGGTATATGACGTGGGTGTAGTGACCTTCGTCGAGACGGTACTAGTGAATGAAGACGCTGAGCTCAAGGTCTCGCTTGTGGAAGGGGGCACCGAGCTGGAGCTCTCAATCGAGACGGTACTAATACTGCTACTGGCAGAGAGACTGCGTTGGGGAGACAGTCAGGGAGAGGGAAGGGAAAAAGAGAGGAATGTGCTTACACGGAGAAGGTTGAGACCGAAGACACGGATGAGGACGCGGACGCGGACGAGGAGAGGTTCTGCGCGCTGACGAGCGCGGCACCCGCGAGAGCGACAAACACAGTTTGGACCTTCATTACAGAATAAACACCCTGGTCATATGAGAGAATCAAATAAAGAGCGAAGAAGAAAGAGAGGAGAGCGCCAGATGAGTAAGTAGCAGACAAGACTTCGATTTTTTGCTCGACGAACCCACGCAGAGGACTTTATACCGTTGCCATATGTATGCATAACAGATTTCATGCAGATCGCAGTCTGACGTGTGGCGATGCCGAGATTATTGGCTCCGGGATAGTCACACTGTTTACCATATAATTAGCGAGGTAAGCTTCCAGGTAATCATGACGGTGATCATGTCTACCACCGAGCTTGACAAAACGCTCGCTCAGTAAAGATTCTGGTTATTCAAATACAGAGACACGACAGACGTACAGGGTATGTACACTTGACCCTGCTCCTTGGTTACAGCCCGACTGCCAATACTTGCCTATCTATTTGGTCAGCTATAGATTGCCGCCCATGATCGTTCCCATGCGCGCCATCCCCGTCCCTTCCACAGTCTATCGGCGGACGGCCAACGATGCCCGCCCACGTGGAAGCGCCCAGGTGTTATTATTCCAGAGGAACAAAGTCAAGCCCGCACGCCCCAGGGCCACCACCTCCCAAACCGCCCCAAAACTGTCTGCTTCCTACGCAGCCTGGGAGCGGCGGCGCCCTTCTCAGCACTTGGAACGGGGTTCGGAGTGAAGCTCACGCCGCCGCCAGCGTACCGCCGCTTGTACTCCGCCGGCGTCTCCGCGAGCTTGCCGGACGCCCAGATGCCTTTCCTTGCTGCCCTGTTTCAGTCAACGGTCAAAGGATGTCAGAGTCATTCTTCAGGGACAGGGCGTGAAGGGGTGTGAGGGCACAGTGGTTGGGGTTGTGGGGCGATGGCAATGGGGAGATACGCGGACCTGGCTTACCTCGCCTCCGCCTCGACGCGCTTGAACTCTTCCAGCCCCCACACCCCGTACTCGGCCCCCGCCTGCTCGTACGTCGTCACCCACCCGGCTGCGAGCATCGCGAGTTGTACGGGCTTCGTGCGCCAGGGGAATAGGCGCGAGGCGAGGGTCACGTTAGATACCTATTACGCTATGAGTTATTTGTCGCGGTAGAAAGAGGCGTATAAAGAGGACACCCACGATCCGCCCATACTGGTCACGCCGGATGAGCTGGCAGTAGACGCGCCGGCCCTCGATGTTGGACTTGAGCCACGCGAGGGCTTCGGCGGCATAGGGCTGCGCGGGGCGGCCGAAATGTGAGGCCTGTCGATCACAAATAGATATATGAAGATAAGATTTCTGGTAAAAAATGGTATTGAATGTACCTCGGGAGCGTCGATGCCTGCCAGGCGAATGTGTATTGTTTGGTTCTTCAGATCTATATGTTAGAGACGCCATAACATGGTGTTCGTGGACGGGGATTTAACGACAAATTGACGGGAAGAAGGGACAGAGATAGTAACCTCTACTCGCACTAGGTACGTCTCTGAACTTGAGTAGCCATCGCCAGCCGAAACCGGGCGTGTGGTACATTCGGAAGTTGTCGGCATCGCCGACACTGCACATTTACATCGCATTATAACGATCAGGACGCATGGAAAGTTAGAGTTTATGATTCAGACGCGTAGATAGATTGGGTATAATTGGATTATGAATGAGACACGTGAGTTACAGAGGTAGAATTTGCGCACCTCGTTACAACCCCCTTCACCCACCTTCGATTTCTGAATATATCCGGCGTGACCCAGTCGCCGTTCGGGATGCGCCTGAAGTACCGCCTGTATACGCTCGCGGCGAGAAGAGCCGAGGCTGAGCCGAGGCTGAAGCTGGCGAGCGCGAGGAGCGGTGGGGGGAGAGTTGTTAGTTGCTTGAAGTCGAGCGAGGATGGAAGACTAGATGGTGGGTCGGCGGGTTTAGAGGATTTGCTAACTTGGGACGTCTCCGTTGACGACGAGCGCCACGGCAGCCAGGAGGTCATAGCGTATTAATCTCGGAAGTAATATTGTTGATTCTCAAATCTCAGATATAAAGCGGGATCAACATAAGGACATCTTCATCTAGTACGCGACTGTACCTGGAACATCCGCCACATAAGATGCCTTGCGAGTCGTCGTGTTCCTCACCTCAACAGTCGGAGTTACGAATTCAAGGCGTTTGCGCACGTTAACGAATGAGCTGAACGGCAGTAATTGATCACCCCCGAAAAGTGTTCAGAGACTCAGAGTAAGCATACGAGAGATTCAGGGTATCTGGAAACAAGTACGCCGATAAACGGAATTGGAGGTAGCGGATCAAAACACAAAGAAGTAAACACTTGGACCATATAATGCGACATCTCGCACTAGGCTTACTGACCTCCCTTCATCCCGTTCATATCCTGCAGGCCTGATATCCAGCATTCGAACAGTTTTCTGTCTTTCTTTAGCTTTAGACACCGAACCAAACATTTCTTGCCAGTCGGCTTACTTCTATGGACGTCGTGTACTCCACCAACAACACTCTGACATCACTATCGTCACTCTGTCCCATCTAGCCAGCATATCCCTCCATATATAAGCCATCATGAACATCTCCAGCACCTCATACTCTTTCCCTCTTTCCATCCCACAACATGGCCTCGAAGAACCTATACAGATTGAAGACGTCGTACCAGACATACGACTGGGGCAAGCAGGGCTCGACATCGCTTGTAGCCAAGCTCGCACCGGGCTCTGTCGGACCAGAATTTAAAGTGGATGAGAACACGATATATGCCGAAGTACGCCTTCGTCAACCGAGCAGTCGTGTTGTCTACTGACTGTGACTAGACATGGATGGGGACCCATTCAAACGGCCCCGCAAGCATCTACGGCACCTCGCAGTCACTCAAAGACCTCATCGACGCGAACCCACAGCACTTCCTCGGCTCGGCTTACCAGAAATGGCCCAAGTCGACCGAGGTTCCCTTCCTGTTCAAAATCCTCTGCGCCGGCAAAGCCCTGCCTCTGCAAGCGCACCCCGACAAAAAGCTCGGAGAGGAGCTAAACAGGCAGGACCAGGGCAAAGGCGAGTTTGTCGACGCGAACCACAAGCCCGAAATCGCCGTCACCATCGGCGATCCGCTGGAGGAGGACTGGGGCGAGGAGGGCGTCGCGTTCCTCGGCTTCGTCGGGTTCCGGCCTCTCGAGGAGATCAGATTCTTCCTGCAGCACGTCTCGGAGCTGCGACGAGCAGTCGGGGACGAGGGCGTCGTCAGCCAGTTCATGAGCAGCCCTAGCAAGGAGACGCTGAAGCGCCTCTACACCCAGCTGCTCGAGCGGGGGAAGAACGACGTGCGGGGCGTCGCGGCGGAGGTGGACGCGCTGGTGCAGCGCATCCAGGAGGGGCGCGCGCAGCTCGGGCAGGAGGGCAAGCTCGTGCTCAAGGCGCACGCGCAGTACCCGGGCGACGTCGGCGTGCTCGCGACCGCGTTCTTCATGAACCTCATGAAGCTGAAGCGCGGGGAGGCTGTCTATTGCGGCGCGGACGAGGTGCACGCGTGGCTCGCGGGCGAGATCATCGAGTGCATGGCCGTCTCGGATAATGTGCTCAACGCTGCGTTCGTGCCGCCCGGGGAGCGTGATATTGGCACCTTTGTGAATATGCTCACGTATACGGCGCGCGCGCCGGGGGAGTGGGTGCTCCCGAGGAAGGCGTACGAGCGTTCGAGACACGGGAAGACGCAGAAGTTCGACCCGCCGCTGGAGGAGTTTAGTGTGCTATGGACGGTGCTGGGGAAGGGGGCTGCGGGGGAGGGGGAGGTCTTGGGCGCGTCGCCGGGCCCAACGATTGGCATTGTCACGAAGGCGGGGACGAGGAGCGGGGCGCTAGCGAGCGGGGAGGGCCAGGTGAGGTTTGACGCGTGCGGGGAGCGTGTTGAGGTGCCGGTTGGTGGAGTCGTATTTGTGGCACCAGGGACTGATGTTGCGGTGAGTGTGGTGGGGGCAGAAGGGGAGGCGGAAATGTGGTGGGCAACGTGCGATACCAAATCGTGAAGAAAGTGTAAAGTTAATCAAGTAATGTGTACTCATAATAGTAATTACGATCAATAAAGGCGTGTTCATTAGTCGGGGATCCTGCGTCGAAGTCTCAGATCACTAGATAGTGGATGGACTTTGGATCGGATTAATTATTCCTTATTGGCTAAACTGTCGACTCGGATAGTACATGGCGAGTGTTGCATTTCTGGGAGCACGCTATCGCAAAGGTCATTATCCGGCAGATCACTGGAATACAATTATATCGAATACAACACATTACTTTTAGATACCACAGAAATGGGAATGAATCACTGTGACAACCCAATAAGATCCCTATGCAAAATGAACACCGGCGTCGTGGAAGGCGGACAGTAGTCTGCAAATTGAAAGGTAAGGAGAGGGGTGAGTTGTGAAACGGCCCACGCACTTCAGTAGCTCATCTATACCCATCTTCGCAGCTCGCTCCTCCGAGTAACCGGTGCCTTCTAGGATCTGCTCCACTTTGGCTTTCATATCCAGTTCGTCTTCCACAATCTGCAACAACCGGGGGTGAGGGCCAAGTGGATGTTTGTTGCGACGAGAAACACTACCTGATCTTTCTCCACACACCATGTCCGATAGTTCTGCTCGAGCATCTCGATAACCCCCTTCGCCAGAAAATTGGCATGCACAATCTTATTCCGCCTACTAAACACGATCCTGTTCATCCCGTCGAACTCCTCAAACTTCACAGGCGGCGGCGGGTCCAGTGGCACTATCCGCACGACAGACGACTCGACCTGCGGCGGGGGGCGGAAGTTGTTCTTTCCTACTTTCATGATGTGATCCACTTTCGCGTACAGCTGCACGTTGGCTGATAGCCGCGACCAGAGGTTCGTTCCGGGCCGGGCGACGAGGCGCATGGCGAACTCGCGCTGGAACATGAGGATGGCGACGCGGAAGAGCGGGCGGTGCGAGAGGAGGCGGAAGACGAGGGGGGAGGATATTTGGTAGGGCGTGTTGGAGATGCAGACGTCGAAGTAGGGCAGATCGGCTTTGACGAAGTCGCCGATCATGATTTCGAGCTTGCGCTGTTCGGGTCTGTGGAATTCCGCCGGGATTGGCTTCCGCGAGATATCGACTAGTGGACGCTGCACTCACTTTCCCTGCACGCGCTTGGTCAATTCTGCAGCCATGCGCGGATCGGCTTCCACAGCCGTAACATGCTTGGCCTTCTCCAGTATCCGCACAGTCAAATTTCCCGTTCCAGGACCAACCTCGAGAACTTTGTCCGTCGGTCGTAGATTTGCCTAGTCACTCTTAATGTCTGATCGACTGAATGAGAGAGGAACCCGTAACACACTTTGTCAACTATACTAATGGTAAGAATGAGTATGTATTACAAGTTGAAATAGGGATGGACGGACCCTTGCGCAACCAAAGGATTTTTCAAAATGTGCTGACCGAAGCGTTCTGTGTTGAAGATGGGATTGGTAGCGCTGCCTGAAGCTCCAGCATTACTACTGCTTGCAGATTTCGCTTTAACAGGAGGTTGGTGAGCTCTAGAGAAGCGTTCGGACGTTGCTCGAGGCATTGGACAACGGAGAGCAGAACGCAGTGGCGCGGATTCGAGGAAATTGTGCACCGTATTTAGCTCCCTTATGGATGTCTTGATCTCAAATTATTTGAGATGATCTGATTACCGTTCTTCTGGAATCCGGACCACTGCTACTCATCAATTATCCCTTTCCAATGTTCAAGAAACCGCTCGGAGACCTCAAAACATCGGGTTGGTACCTACCTCTTCTTGAATCGATAAGTATTGATCGGTATTGACTGCTCCAGCGCCTCTTCGTTCAAGTGACCGACGAAGACTCAAGCAGAGAATAGCGGACAAGTTTCAGTTGTCACCTGAAGACGCTGAGTTGCTAGTCCCTGATGGACTAAAGAGCGTCAAATTTGAGAGTCATCAGGGAAAGCCAGGGGTGCGTCCTTGATCAGTTTTGGTGGGATCCTGTTTCTCGTACTGGGGTTTTTCAAGCCTGGTCAGTCTTTCCACTCAATTGTGTTGCTGATGCAGTTTGACTTCAACAGGTTGCATATTTATCTCAAGACGGCGACCCCCTCTGGTTCACGCTCGGGAAAGGCTCCCAAGATCTCGTGCCGACAGTCTATACGCTATGGAAAAAATATGACCTTCTACCAACCATCACGACTCCCGAGCCTGTCATCCCGCGCATCCAAGATGGTGCTGATCTTATGATCCCGGGCGGTACGTTCCCTTCCATCTCCTCCCCCAAGTCATGTAACCCTACTTGACAGGCAGTGGTCTCCTGGCCATCCCCTCTTGCTCCCAACGAGCTCGTGTCCATCTCAAAATATCTTAGACCAGAGCACAAACGTTCGCCTCCATTTGCCGTGGGCAGGACTGAGGCAGGTGTGGATCACGTCAAGCTTGGGGAGGAAGGTGCGAAGGGCAAGGCGGTGATTGTGTGGCATGCATGGAAGGACGGGCTGTGGAATATTGGAAGTGGCGGGGAGATGCCACCAGATGTGGAGGTTGAGGTTGACAGTGCGAGTTCTGCGGATCAAGTCAGCGGTGAAGGGGGTCCGTCGAGTCCGTTGCCGCCGGCGAGCGAGACGCAGTCCCCTGAAGTGAATGCTGTAGCGAAGGCTCAGGAGCCAGAGCCAGAGCTTAGTGAGCCGGTGCAACCATCACTCGCACCTGACGGTAAGTTCTCTACTAAGAGTTCTGTTACATATCACGAGACTTGCGTCTCTAGAGATCACAGAAATCCTGCGCACGTCCCTTCTCCTGTCCCTAGCTACCCCTCCTCCTTCCAGCTCCTTCCCTATGCTCTCCACAACCTTTTACACCTCGCACATCCTGCCTTACCGTCCTGCATATATGGCCACATCCTCCACGCCCGTCGACATCAAGCACTCGTCAGCCAAATCCCTATCCGCATTCCTCAAATCGATGGAAAAAGCCGGATTGCTGACATTGAAGTCACAAAAGGGTGATATCGTGGTGACGGGAGTGAATGGCGCGCATCCAGATGTGGAGTCTGTGAGGAAGGGGTATAAGACGATAAAGGAGGTCGAAGAGAATGACAAGAAGCGAAGGGAGAGAGAGATCGAAGAGGGGAAGAACAGAAGCGAGAAAGACGTGGACATTAGGGAGTATTATAAGCCTTTCGGGCAAACGCTCCCATGGTTCAAGGAGGCTGGGCAGGAGTAGGGGTTCTCTTACTTATTTCTTCTTACTTCTCGTTGGCTGATGAAATATGCATATCCTGTCAGGGCATCCACGTTGTTCTTGCTTGCCGACCTCCGAATATTTCTCAACGCCTACATCACTTCACACAACCTCGTCAACGCACATCAGCAGCAGTTCATCAACGTCTCGGAAGACCCTGTATTGCTGTCTGCAATTACGGGTCCCCTACCTGGCAAACCAAAGCCGCGGGAGGAAGGTAATAGTCCTGCGGATACGGACTTCTTGAAGAGGGAGGATATCATGAAGCGGTTGGTGGAGAGGATGCAGGCGTGGCATGAGATTCGCGTTGATGGGAAGTCCGGGGTGGTCAAGTAAGTAAATGATCTCGCTGTGTATGCTGTCGCCACTGAACTTGCCACTTTCACTAGGAAAGGGGTTCTCCCACCTGTTACGCTTACAATGAAGTCAAGACAAAATAAAAGGAAGACTGTTACTATCGTGACAGGGCTGGAGCCTTTCGCAGAGGTCGTGGGCAGCGCAGAAGATGTTGCCGAGGAGGTGAGGAAGTCAGGGTTCGGTGCGAGCGGTAGGTCGCATTTCTTGTGCTCTCTATCAGCGTAAAAATTGACTAATCATCGTGACAGTGGCCCCGTTACCGAACAAACCGTCTGTGTTCGAGATTTTGGTACAGGGCAAGCAGACGAAGGTCGTGGTGGATCTATTGACGGCGAAGGGTCTACCGAAAAAGTGGATTGAGGTTGTGGATCTGACGAAGTAGTTAAGTGAATCCCGAATGAAGATCGGAAAAGAATAATATTGTATGAATATTGCCAGTCCACATTGAAGTAGTGAAGAGGCTGACATTTTGACATTTTCTCGCAATTGCCCATTCGCACGGAACACCGCTATCTCACCGGTCACGGAGGATCTGGTTAAATCTGCAGTATCTCTTCTCTTCTTCTTTTGCTCTAGATTTTTGAAACTGAGCTGCGCTTGGGGCATAAGCCATCTTCCCGACTCTTCATGATCAGTCGGCCGTGATTAACATACACTGAATGGTCTATTGTCGGAATAAATATGCTGTCAGACATATTCTAGGTCGGTCTGCCATCTTGCAACCCTAGAGAAGCGTTCGGACGTTGCTCGAAGCATTGGACGATTGACGGAGAACAGGATGCAGACTTGCAGAAATTGTGCACAGTATTTGGCTCTTTTATTATAATTACCTACTACATAAATAATGGGAATATTTCTTGATCTCGCATTGAGATCTGATTACCACTCGTCAATATATACCCCTTGCAATGTTCAAGAATCCGCTTGCAGACCTTAAAACAACCGGTTGGAACCTACCTCTTCTGGAATCTAATGGATATTGATTGACTGCTCCAGCGCCCATCCGTTCAAGTGACCGACGAAGACTCAAGCAAGGAATAGCGGACAAGTTTCAGTTATCACCTGAAGACGCTGAGTTGCTAGTCCCTGATGGACTCAAGAGCGTCAAATTTAAGAGTCATCAGGGAAAGCCAGGGGTGCGTCCTTGATCATTCTTGATGGAATCCTGTTTCTCGCACTCGGGGATTTCTAGCCTGGTCGGTCTCTTCACTCGAATTTGTGTTGCTAATGCAGTTTGACTTCAACAGGTTGCATATTTATCTCAAGACGGCGATCCCCTCTGGTTCACGCTCGGGAAAGGCTCCCAAGATCTCGTGCCGACAGTCTACACGCTATGGAAAAAATATGACCTTCTACCGACCATCACGACTCCCGAGCCTGTCATCCCGCGCATCCAAGATGGCGCTGATCTTATGATCCCCGACGGTATGTTCTCCTCCCTGGCCTCCCCCAAGTCATGTAACCCTACCTGACAGGCAGTGGTCTCCTGGCCATCCCCTCTTGGCCCCAACGAGCTCGTGTCTATCTCAAAATATATTAGACCAGAGGACAAGCGTTCGCCTCCATTTGCCGTGGGCAGGGCCGAGGTAGGTGTAGATTCCGTCAAGCTTGGGGAGAAAGATGCGAAGGGCAAGGCGGTGATTGTGTGGCATGCATGGAAGGACGGGCTGTGGAACATTGGGAGTGGCGGGGAGATGCCACCAGATGTGGAGGTTGAGGTTGACAGTCCGGCTTGTGCAGATCAGGTCAGTGGTAAAGAGGATTCGCTGAGTCCGCCGCCGCCGTCGAGCGAGACGCAATCCCCTGAAGTGGATGCTGTAGCGAAGGCTCAGGAGCTAGAGTCAGAGCTTAGTGAGCTGGTGCAACCATCACTCGCACCTGACGGTAAGTTCTCTACTAAGAGTTCTGTTACATATCACGAGACTTGCGTCTCTAGAGATCACAGAAATCCTGCGCACGTCCCTTCTCCTGTCCCTAGCTACACCCCCTCCTTCAAGCTCCTTCCCTATGCTCTCCACAACCTTTTACACCTCGCACATCCTGCCTTATCGTCCTGCACATCTAGTCACCTCCTTTGCGACCGTCGACGTCAAGCATTCGTCAGCCAAGTCCCTCTCTGCGTTTCTCAAATCGATGGAGAAAGCCGGACTCCTTACATTGAAGTCGCAAAGGGGTGATATCGTGGTGACGGGAGTGAATGGCGCGCATCCAGATGTGAAGGTTGTGGGGATGGAGTATAAGACAATGAAGGAGGTCGAGGAGAATGACAAGAAGCGGAGGGAGAGGGAGAACGAAGAGATGAAGAAGAGAGGTGAGAAAGTTGTGGAAATCAGGGAGTATTATCAGCCTTTCGGGCAAACGCTCCCATGGTTCAAGGAGGCTGGACAGGAGTATGCGTCCTCATACCTATCTCTTCCCACTTCTCGTTGGCTGATAAATTATGTATGTCCTGTTAGGGCATCCACATTGATCTTACTTGCCGACCTCCAAATACTTCTCAACGCCTACATCACTTCACATAACCTCGCTAACGCATACGAGAAGCAGTTCGTCAACGTCTCGGAAGACCCTGTATTGTTGTCTGCAATTACAGATCCTATACCCAGCAAACCAAAGCCGCGGGAGGAAGGTGATAGGACTGCGGATCTGGAGTTCTTGAAGAGGGAGGATATCATGAAACGGCTGGTGAAGAGGATGCAGGCATGTCATGAGATTTGTGTTAATGGGAAGGCCGGGGAGGTCAAGTAAGCGAATTATCTAGCTGCGTATACCATCGCCACTGAACTTGTCTCTTTTTTCTAGGGAAGGGGTTCTTCTACCTGTTACGGTTAGGAGGAAGGCAAAACACGGAAGAACGAAGGGTATTACTACCGTGACAGGGCTGGAGCCATTCGCAGAGGTCGTGGGCAGCGTGGAAGATGTTGCCGAGGAGGTGAGGAAGTCAGGGTTTGGTGCAAGCGGTAGGTCGCTTTTCCTGTGCCCTCTATCAGTGCAAGATTTGACTCATCATCGTGACAGTGGCCCCGTTAACCAAGGACTCTTCCGCGTTCAAGATTTTGATGCAGGGCAATCAGACGAAGGTTGTGGTGGATCTGTTAACGGCGAAAGGTCTGCCCAGAAAGTGGATCGAGGGCGTGGGTCCGACGAAGTAGTTGATTGATCGTCGAATGAAGGTTGGAAAGGAATAATGTTGTATGAATATTGGTAGTCCCCATTGAAGTAAGTTTAAATCAAAGCGTGAAGAGGAGGACATTTTGACGATCCGTCATTCTCGCAATTGCCTATTCGCACGGAACGCCGCTATCTCTCCGGGTACTCGCTATCGCACGCAGAATCTGTTTAAATCTGCAGTATCTCTTCTCTTTTCTTCCTCGTTTGATCGATATCTTGTTTTGAGCTGCGCCCAGGGCATAAGCCGTATTCCCGACTCTTCGATGAACATACGCATTGACAGAACAAATATATTGTCAGACATATCTGAGGTCAGTCTACCATCTCACAACCATGATGTTCTTTGTTTCGACCTGCATATTACTACCGTCCAAAATTAGCCAATGGTCACCAGATTCATTCCGAATCTATACACCCATCGGCCTGCCGTCACTGCGTCCGACTTGTATGCGGGGAGCTTCATGAACGGCATATCCTGGTATCCACCTCGGTGTGACCACCATGTCGAGCCCGAAAACAAACTCCCTCTTTCCTCTCATCTTGGTGGCCGTGCTAGCGATACTCTACAGGCCCCGGCCTTTCTATAACGCGGTCGGTAAGGCGCAGATCGATCGGGCCTCAATAACTCGTTGGACCAATAGCAGTGCGTTAAACAACGAACGCTGCGTGGTACACCGAGAAGCGGACGCCTGCGAGGATGTCAAGATACACTTTGCGTCGAGCACGGCTTTCCTTGCCTGCGGTGACCCGGAGGGTCGGACGCATTGGTACCCCAGCTCTGCGCGCTATGATGCAGCCGGGCGCAAGGAGGAGTCGTTCAGGGAGCACTTGTTTAAATATGATATCAAGCGCAAAGAGACCACAGAACTGAAGATTGTCGGCCTCGAGGGGGACTTGATCACACATGGAATAGACATCTATACATTCCCAAATGAGCCCACCAAGGTGAGGGAGAATTTTCGTCCGTGCTGTACCGGAATTTGTTAGAACCAATGAACCTTAGATCCATATTTTTGCTGTCAACCATGCTCGTGGCGGAGACTCAATTTCGATCTTTTCGCATGTTTTGGGGTCTGATAGCGTGGTGCTCGTGAAAGACGTGAAGCATCCCGGGATATACAATGCCAATGGCGTCGCAGCCAGTGGACCCTTGTAAGCCGACATTGCACTTATTAGACACTGTCTCTAACTTGAGTGTTGCCTCCGCTTCGCTATGCAGGGATTTCTTCATTACCAATGATCACTATTTCACAGCCAAGGAGGCTTTCCTGCGCAAACTCGAGGATGACTATGGTTCCTGGACCTGGACATCCAATGTCCAGTACTGCGATGCCACAGGTACAGTAAGGTTATTTCATACCGTGCAGGTGCCTGTTAGGCTGAAAGTCATGAACAGATAGTCACTTGCCGTCAAGTGTCAGATACCTTTCCAGGCGCGAACGGTCTTCTGATTGCAGGCGATGAACTCTACGTCGGCGATTGTCGTTCAGGCGTAGCACGGGTATTCGAGATTCAGCCCGACAGAAGCCTTATCAATACCGCTACAATTGTAAGTCACCTACTTCGCATAGAGTGCATTCGGCTCATCCTGGACGCCGTGAAGCAATTGGGCGCTGCTGCTGACAACATCAACATCATCCCGACAACCCGGGACCTACTTGTCACAGGTACGTTTTACCGTTGTGCCCGTGAGACATACTTACGCTTAATTTTATGCTAGTTTTCCCCAGAGGGGAGCGTCGAAGCGGGTACATCCACCATGTTCATGAACTCGGGAAAGGCTTCAAGGTCCCTGGTGCCGCCCTCCGCCTCGACCGCTCCGAAGGCTTCAAGCCAGAGCTCGTCTACTACGACGACGGGTCCGTTATAAGCTACATGACGGTCGCGGCAATTGATCCTTACAACAATGTGCTCATCAACGGAGGTGTTTTCCAGTACGGTGGCTTTGCGGTTTGTGATCTCACCAAGGATGTTGTCTAATAGAGGAAGAGATGCAGTGAAAATCGAGATTGCCCGCATTCACAATGTACATCCCATGTTCTCACTCCTGGATAATACGCTGGCGATATATAGTGCATGAATAGGAACGCGTAGAGCCTTGGTTGAGTATCCTGACCAGCCGATGTTTCAAGCAGCGATTTTTGAAAACACGTTTGCAAGAGAGACACAAGCGCGAGTGAATGATGTGAGAGTATTAGAAGGAAAGCGCCGTCGATCAAGACATATGCTCTAATTATGGTAATGGCAAAATGTCCGATATAAGTCCGATCTATCAGTTTCTTTGCGCTCAACTTTTTGGTCTGCCCAGATTCTGAAGTCTTTCTCCTGCAGCGTCTTGTTCTTATGTAGGAGACTCCATCCATAATTATAAGCTGAAGTTCAAAGTACTAAATGGCTGCGTCAGTATTGACTAGGAGCTTGGGCAATTAAATCTTCATCTGTAATGGAGGCCTTTGATACCTATCAGACACCTTTGTCTAGGTATGTTTTCTTAAAGATCATATACAGGTCAGTCGTTGTTTGACATGTTTTTCGTGCAGCCGATATGCTAGCAAAGAGATGGCGCATCTCTTCTCCCCTGCCGTATGTCTTCCCCTGTCCGCCTGAAGCAAAAACCAAATAGCATCACAGAATCGCTTCCACACCTGGCGAAAACTATGGCTCAACCTCGCTATCGCAGAGAAAGAGCTAGGTCTGGCACAAATCACCGATGAGGCCATCGCAGAGATGAAGGCCAACCTCGTACGCTCCCTTGCTCGCCGTTCTACATCTCACCGTAACTCGGCATAAAGGACCTGGATCCGGAGCAATTCGCTGTGGCTGCAGAGGAGGAGAAAAAACGCCGACACGACGTGATGGCGCACGTCCACACCTTTGGAAAAGTCGCTCCTGCTGCAGCGGGCATCATCCAGTTCGTCCTATCTTAGCCTTCTTGCCTTCCCCGACTCTACCCTCGTTGCAAGTATAGCCTTGGTGCAACGTCATGCTACGTGACTGAGTATGCTTTCAAATTCTGGCTTTGTCGATATGCGCTGACATTCAAGAATATTAGTAACGCAGACCTGATATTCCTTCGCACGGCACTGAGCCTATTGCTGTCGAAGCTCGCTGTCGTCATCTCTCGCTTTGCTCACTTCGCAAACGAATATCGTGACCTGCCTACACTCGGCTTCACACACTTCCAACCCGCGCAGCTGACTACGGTAGGTAAGCGATGTACGTTGTGGCTGCAGGTAAGCATGTTCGCGTTGACTATCAACTCATTTCACTAACTTATATGTATCACACTTATAGGAGCTCCTCTGGGATCTGCGTAATATTAAACGCGCCAGAGACGACATCGGCTTCCGCGGCGTGAAAGGCACAACGGGCACGCAGGCGAGCTTCCTCACGCTTTTCGACGGGGACCACGACAAGGTACGTCTCCACTCTACCACTTGCATTCTATCACATTATTTAATGATACAATGTATGCAAAGGTGGAAGCGCTTGACAAGCGCGTGACAGAGCTTATGGGCTTCACCTACGCCTATCCCGTCACCTCACAGACCTACTCCCGCAAGATCGACATCGATGTCCTCGCGCCGCTCGCCTCGTTCGGTGCCACCGCGCACAAGATTGCCACAGACCTCCGGCTCCTTGCGAATCTCAAGGTACCCTGCTTCCCCCTACCTCTCCACCTTGATGAAAGGTCGACTGACACGAAGGTGCATGCCGGTAGGAAGTCGAAGAGCCCTTCGAGTCGACGCAGATCGGCTCGTCGGCGATGGCGTACAAGCGCAACCCGATGCGCTCGGAGCGCATATGCTCCCTGGCGCGGCACCTCATGGTCCTCCACCAGAATGCGCTCATGACCGCCTCCGTACAGTGGTTCGAGCGGACGCTGGACGACAGGTGCGCTTCCACGCGCTTACTGTCCAACATGCCCTCCATCTGACGTGCCCGTAAATAGCGCGAACCGCCGCATCACTCTCCCCGAGGCCTTCCTGACCGCCGACATTGTCCTCACAACCCTCCAAAACGTCTCCGAGGGGCTCGTCGTCTACCCAAAGGTCATCGCGCGCCGCATCGCGCAGGAGCTGCCCTTCATGGCGACGGAAAACATTATCATGGCCGTCGTCAAGGCGGGCGGAGACCGCCAGGAGGCGCACGAGAAGATCCGGGTGCGTTCTTTGCCTTCCCCCCTTTGATCATCCAGTTGATCCTCTGTCAACCAGGTCCTCTCGCACGAGGCTGCGCACCAAGTCAAGCATCTCGGGTTGGAGAACGACCTGATCGAGCGCGTCCGCAAAGATCCGTACTTCGACCCGATCAAAGCCCAGCTCGACGACCTCCTCAACCCGCAGAGTTTCGTTGGCCGAGCTCCGGAGCAGGTCGACAAGTTCCTGAAGGAGTGGGTTGAGCCTGCCCTAGCAGACTCGGAGTTCTCCTCTGCGTTGCAGAAGGGGACGAAGGCGGAGCTCAACGTCTAAGACGGAGCTCAACCAGGAGAGCGGAGACAAATGCATTGATGTTACCAATGCAAAAGGTACATGCCCGTGTTGTTCCGCATATTCCCTCTGAACCACTGTCCGTATGGCGATGATTTTCAGACCATCCATCGTGAGGAAATGCATATATAGAAGTTCGGATGATTGCGAGATGGGACAAACATAGACCCGTACAATGATAGGAGTAACAGTCGAAACGAACAACGAAACCGTCTGCGATGAAATGATGTCAAGGTACATTGAAAAGATTTACGTGGCCCCGAGAGAGACGACAGAAAATGAAACCTCGATAGACACATGATTAGGGTATGAAATCCGAAGCAAATAGTGGACAGGTGAAATGGAACTATGAGACCACACCATCAATGTTTTGGTGAAATTCAAAGAGGACGCGTCTTTCACTTAGTCCTGAAGATCGAGCCGACTGCATCAAATAGTCAGTATTAGTATGCATTGGTACGTCGTGGCAACTTACTCTCTGAGAGTGTCATACAGGAACTTGTAGCTCCGGAGGTTGCCCTTCAACCTACGGACATCCAAACTGTAGGTGTCATTCAAACGATCTATGCGAGTCAACTCCACGGAGAACCGGACTTCATCGCCAATGTCCTGGGTGCGATCGCCGTACATGGGTTCAGATGGGCCAGCAGAACTGGGCTCCTGGACATAGGATCCGTTCAATACGGCTGAAGAGTCAGTCACATCATCAATAGACTGAGGTCCGATAGGGGACACTTGGGAGGATTGCCGTCGCATAAGCAGACCTCTGAGCATTCCTCCGGAGAACGAGGAATGAGATGGAACCGGTAGTCCGCGCTTGTCGACCTAAGATAGAAATCAAGTTAGGATATTGTGAAATAGTAGGATTGCGAATCCATAGACGTACTCCATTGGAAGCAGCCGTGCCATGCATAGTAACGGCGGCCACACTGCCTGGACTGCCAGGCGCGCCCAGAGGCACAACACTCTTCTTCCTCTTCGGCCTAATGCACCTGTACTTGAACTCGGCCTCGGATTGCACCTCGATACCCATGTTCTCCATAAGTTCGCGAACATAATGCATGACCTCGGGAGGAGGACGGGTTGTAACCATCTCAAGGTCGACCGCACCATGGTGGATGCGGATGGCACCAGCCTTCGCAGCATTGCTACCAGACCTCCAGGGGATGCGGATGGAAGTGTCGGCGGTACCTGAGGAGATGCGATGTTCTCTCGTGCGCTGGACTGGGGTGGGTGTAGCGGAAATAGGAGCGCCGACACCGGAAGTACCATTGGTAGCGCTCGACATGGGAATCGTGGAGCTGGGTCTGTACGAACTGGGAGGCTGCGATGGTCGTCCTCTGTCCCCAGAAACGGGAGGAGCGCCATGACCATCGTCGCTGACTTCGAACGACTCCCGGTTCCTGCTTTTGGACCTGAACCATTGCATAACCTTGGCGGCCTTGCTGGTAGAGGCTGGCATGCCAAGGCCGATGCTGGTCCTCGATGAGTTTGCATAATTGGGAGTGGGTGGTGGAAGCAGATCGGGTTTCTCCTGGGTGAGCTCGGGGTCGGGAGCATGTGTTTGCGGGAACTGCATCTCCTTCTCGTTGACTGGGGTCTCGGGAGGTTGGCGTCCTCGCGTCCTGTTCTTGATCGACGACCTGATGGGCTCCACCATGACTGTAAGTGTATTTCTCCTCGACTTCTTGAGGGAGCCATCTGAAGATTCAGAATTGACAATGGGCAGCAGCTTCTCATTGTCCGGGGGCGCAAGCGTTGCCTGGAGAGTAGATGGGCGTCTATTCGGCGTGACACTAGGCAAAGACCTAGTAGTTCCGTTCTCGGAAGCATGACTTGCCCCATACTGAGACATGTCTGATGGCACGCGTGACGGTGCGCCGTTCGTACTTGCACCGTCGGTAGCTCCAAAGATCTTGCTGAGCCCCAACTTGTCGACAGACCTTCCTCTGTTGTGGCTGACTTTGGATGACCCGGAAGACTGCGACCCACGCTTAGCGTGCTGGGTTGGCAAAGGCTTCTCCTCTGAGGCAGGCGGAACCGGGACGCGGGGGCTAGTAAGTGAAGGGGAAATAACCGAAGTCTCGGATGCAGAGGGAGGAACCTTCCGCTGAGAAGGCTCCCTGCGCGCAGGAGGGGCAGAAGTCTGTGGTACAGCAGGGAGAGGCTTGTACGTACTGTCCGCCGAAGCCTTTCTGGCGTGCCTGCTTCGTTCCGGACTAGACTGGCCATTCTGACGAGGCTGCTCCTCCACCTTCATCTCCACGTCCACCAGCTCCCTCCTCGACGCAGACGTCGCAGGTTGCTGACTCTGCTCCTGACCACTCTGGCCATACTCGACCTGAATAGTGTGACGCATTCCACCACCTCTCTTCTTGCTGTCCGGCGATGTCTTCGCGTGGCCGTTCCTCGATGGCATAGCATCCATCTGATTCTCCTCCTCGTGCCTCCTGTTCGGCTGCAACGGTGCATTAGAGACCACATCCTCCATTGGAGAACCAACCGCAGGCGAGATTTGAACACTTGGCGTCTCACGAGACGGTACGGGTGCGAATGTAGGTGCAAACGGATCATCGTCGAGCACCGGTTGGGACGTTGGTCCCACCACAGCCGAATTATAGCCTCTTCTCGATGCCGACGGTGGCGATGAATATACTGATTGATCAACTGAAGTCTCATAGAGATATTCGGGTTGCGTCTGACTCTGCTGCATTGATGTATAGCTGTGGCCGTCCCTCTGCGATCGGCTTCTGGATGATTGGGGCGTGGGCACAACGGCATCCCCTCTCTCGCTCTGGCTCCTCGCGATGCCACGGGACTCGACCTGGCCGGCCTGAGCAGCCTGCCGCATCTGCCGCTGGTACGCCAGCCGCTTGAGTTGATGCTGCTCCATGGCGGCGCGTTCCAAGTCCTCCGCGGTCTTGGTGAAGAGATGATGGTATGGTACAAGCCATTGATGCCGCATGACGGTAGGCAGATCCGCGCGGTGCGCGGGATCAGCAACAAGCATCAGTGACAGAAGATCGCGAGCTTCTGGGGAGATGTGCGGTGGAAAAGTGAGGGTTGTGGTAACGATATACTTGTAAAGTAAGTTGATGTTATCACCATCGGGGTTGTCTGGATCGTCGTCGAATGGCAGGTACCCTGCTAGCATGGCATACAGGATAACACCACAAGACCAGATATCCACGGCCGACCCGACATAGAGACCCTCCGAGATGACCAGTTCCGGGGCTGCGTAACACGGCGACCCACAGCTTGTCTGCATCAGGTCGTCCGCCCGATGTTCAAAGCGATTGGCGAAACCGAAGTCAGTGATGATGACATTGCGATTACGGTCCAAGAGTAGATTTTCGAGTTTAAGGTCCCGATGGACGATTTTTTTCTGGTGAATATACCAGACACCCGATATCAGCTGAGAAAACAATTTGCACGCGTCCTTTTCTTTTAGATATCGGTGGGCAAGGATGTGATCGAACAGTTCTCCCCCTGAGGCATATTCTAGAATGATCCCGATGTACTTATCGGTTTCAATCACGTCGTATAGACGGACAATGTTGGGATGTTTAAGGGTCTGTAAGGAGATGAGGGTTGGACAAACGACACGAAGCAAACTGAAAGGCGCACCCGCAGGACCTCAATCTCTCTCTCTATCTTAGACATTCTAACAGCTGAATCGATGTTGCCCCGCCTCATGAGCTTCACTGCCACCTCCTCTCCCCACTGCGAATGTAGGCCCAGCTTGACCTTGCCAAACTCTCCCTCACCTAACGTTTGCAACAGGAGATACGGCCCAAATTTGGGTATAGTCCTCCGCGGATGTGCAGCTGCGTAGGCCATAGCCGCCGGATGCGAGTATACGTCGCGATACGCCGGCTGGTCATTCTGAGCGTTCTCCTGCTGCTGCTGCGACGAGGATATGACGTTGTGAGAGGCACGATGGTGCCGTCCAGTAGACTGCTGAGGCGGCGAAGGATTGACGGTGACAGAGACAGGCCTGATGTAGCCTGCTTGCCTGGACGACCCAGGCACCGCTGATTGGGGTATCTGTAAGCTAGTGGAGGCGTCCATAACGACTGATTATGGCGACGCAGGTGGCCCAGGTAGAAGTCAGAGTTGAAGACTCGAGTCCAGGGAAAAGAACAAAAGAAGTAGTAGCTGAGCTTGAGCGGCTCCGGTGGATGTGTGATGCCACTCTAGCGAGAAGGGAAGACACGGGTCACGGTTGCGCACGCCGAGGCTGGAAAGGAAAGCACAACAAAACCACCTCTAAATACGAAAGTGAACCACAGCCTAAGAGCCCCAAGGATGTGCGCCACTCGCTTGCCGTCGTGGCGGTCGGTGAAGAGAGTAACCGGGAAAAGGCTGCGAAGGATCGACTCGCGAACAAGAGCAACGTGGTATTGATCTTGCGCTACAGCCCAATTTCTCTGCCTTCTGCGAGAGTTATATGCGCAAGCAGAGGGCCTACCTCGTCTCACAAGATACCTGTGTTACAACAGGGAGGCAGTATAGCAGCCAGAATCGAGGAAAGCGCTGAAGACAAGCTGGGGAGGGGGCAACTGGCCGAATTGGGTCGTGCGGCAACAATGCCATGCCGAGCTTATGTAACGCCTCGTGTATCGCGGGCGCTTAAACTGCATGCTCTTCCCTTCGTGGCTTTCAGGACTCAATATCAACAATAGATAGAGCTTAGCAACCATTGTTCTTTCCTGGATGATTTCATCATCTCTGAAATGACTACTCGAAGAAGCTCTACAGTGGGAGCAGCTCAGCCCAAAAGTCCATGATTTACAGGCTCATTTCGAACCTGTAAGAAGGATAGAGGACGATCCACTACTGTCTGACGAAGCTATCTCTATGATGTCGGCGTTGCGGGTTGATTATAATGGGAATAATGCGGCATCTGTTTGAAAAACTTGGCAGGTCACTCCTATGACAGCACATCCAGGGGTGTAAGTCCTTCATTTGCGGTATAGACAATATCACATAAACTAAATAGAACAATAGCAGGACGATGGTATAGTGTAAGGTACGTCAGTCACAAATGGCAATATAGCCTAATGTCCGAGTCCCTGAGCGACACTCTTCCAGAATAGAACGAAAATATGTCCAATGGCTCAACAGGGTATATAACGAAGACTCAAACTCGGTAATAGCGGTTGCCTCACTTTCCCATTGTTGTCTTTGGAAGGACCTTTTACCATGCCTCACGACTATTCTTGGTTCGGTGCCAATTATAGCCAAAAGCTGGCGTGGTTTTCAACCCTACGGGGCTTTTGAGCTCCTATGAAGCTCAGATCTAGCTGTCCTGGAAGATTCGCTGAATGCCCGGAGCTGATTGATACTCGAGGGTGAACTTCGTGTGAATTTGCCCTGCCTCTTGTAAGACTCTCGATACTCCAAGGTTCGCGGCGGTGGTCATAGCGCGAACCTCTTGGAGCATATGGCGACGAACTGGGTGAGTCAATGGGACTCAGTTGCATTCCCTTCGTGAACTCTTTAAAACTCGGCAGATTCGTAGACGTGGACGAGGACGGGGACGAAGCTGAGGACGAAGAAGCGCGGACTTGGTTTACGGGTGGTGTCAAGGGCACCACCGCTTGATTTCCCAGTCTCTCTGCCGAGCCGACCCTGTGGCTCGCGCTGCGAGTCCGAGCCAGCTGTAGAGCTGTTTGCAGATGCATTGCTGGTGCAGCAATACGGTTTCTTGGTTGTGGATCTGTGTTAGCTCGTCGAAGAGGTGTCGAGCGTGGCACAAATCCATATCCAGATCCATCAAGAGTACTGCCTGGATCCATGATCGCTGTACAATCTCCAACTGTCACAGCATCATCAGTGATGTTGATGCTGCTTTGTACAGGGCCTGCTTTGTCGATCTCCATGACATCTGTGTCTCCAACCCGATCAGCAGGACCTGTCCTCCTGAGATCAGCGTTTGCTGAATTCGCATCTTGCACGTTCCTCCTGTACGCACAGGTCGGGCATTGTCTAACGAAGGCAGCGACAATGTTTCGCGGCACATGCGAGTGCTGGATCTCGCTGCATGTGCGATCACGCCCGCCGTGCCGACACCTCTCGTGGCACTGTACGAGGATGTTGTACAGGTCCTCTTTGATGGCGACGGGGCGCTGCTGGTGTCTCAGCTCGCGCCCCGTATCATCCAACGTGAACATCTTGCGTGCCCAGAAGCGGAACTGAGGGTCCTCGACGGTGACGTCTCTGGGGTTGCGTAGGGTATAGAGGATGGTGTTATACAGCTCGCTGCTGATGAGTGCCTTGGACGCTCTGCGTCGGTTTAGACTCGAAAGATAGTCGTCAATGATCTCGGCGAACTGAGCGCGGGTGGGGAAGCCGGATCGATCATCGGGATGCGAGGATATCCTTGTCAATGGAAGAATGGATTGGCGAGCTTCACTCTGCCTCGAGAAGCTGACGTCCGATGGGTGGCTTTCCCGCGGCATAGCAGACATAGCAAGTCAACTGGAAGGAAGGCAATAATGCTGAAGATGATGAGAAGCTCTCCAATTTGTAGCGGCCAACATATCGCAGGTCAACCAGGTCAACCCAGTACAAGATATGGGTTGCTAGCCGCCGAGATGTCAGTTGTAGCGGAAGTCAAGGCGCCTTTGTATGGTGTACGTCAACCAAATCACCATACTTGTATTTCCGTAAGTAAGCAGTGTGCATCTGTTAGCCATGCTGCGTGCGCTGATCTGATGATGGGACGACGCTGGGATGAGACAGCTTGTGATAGCTAACGAGGCTCCAGCAAATCTTTCATTCGCTGGTCGCGGTCTGTCCTGGACTCCTTGTTGTCTGACTTTGTTTCACCGGAGTGACTAACGGAGGCGTATGTTTCAAGATACATGGGCGGGCCAAGTCGTCTTCTCGAAGAAGCGGATGGAATACGTATACGATATGAAACCAGAGCGTTGAACAGCTATACTTGAGTGCGCTTCGCCGGGGATAGTATCAAAGACAGTTCTGGTCTCTGGTACCCGAGGATCAACTCTTGTGGATTGTGAGATGATCCCGCCGAGTCCTTACCGTACGGGGAAGCTGGCTGATATTTCGAACTGTGAAGAAAGCTTGTTCTATGTTTACAGTCCGTTCTTGTCATAGGGTGAATCTGGGCGGTCAATATTCACGCGATACTGTTTCCATGCCTATTACCCGAGATCAACTCGTGTAGACTGGAAGATGATCCCACCTGACCTCTAGCAGGAAGTTGACTGATTTTACAACTGCGAAAAAAACTTGTTCTATGTTTACTGTCCGTTCTCCTCACAAGGTGAAGGCAGACGATCAATATTCAGGTGATGGCTTCCTTGTCACGGCCAACAAATATGCCTATATATGGCAAAATCTGCCTTTGTAGGCCTATGTAGGCATCTGATAGGCAAGCTAAGGCTGTATAGGTAACTGTAGGCAAATGTGCATTTTCCGATGCAGGCTGAAGCAGAAAGCCCAACTCTGGCTCTCGGACCATAACATGAACCTATGATCGAATGTATGTCAATTTCAAGATGCCTACTGGACGGAGGACGGGCTCCTTATCCAATCTTTAATAACTTGAACAGCGGCATCGTAATTAATAGACTACGATACAGGCACAAGAAATCGTATGGTGCTTGGCTGAGGACATCGGGCCGCCTGATAAGAGTGGCACACAGTTCTGAACACAGTTTTCGCTTTCTTACCCGGAATTCAATGACACCAGCGCACCAGCGCAACTTGATCACTTCTAACGCTGGCGCCAACGCCCCGGGCCGGGCCTCCTACAGATCTCGCACTTAGGCTCCGTTCGGATTCACGGTCGTGTGGCAGTGCTTTTCCGAGGGCTGGATTGGCTGAAGGGGCGTCCTGACACCGCATGGTTGCGCCGTGTATCTGGGTCCTATGCTGTAAGCGTGTCGTATTACAGTCCCGGACAAGCAAAGACAACAAATTCGGTGACCGGATTTTCCCAGCCCCAACAGCCATGGGAACCTCATTTCTATTGCAGAAATGAGTGATTTGGACACTAGGGAAGTGATTGGTACGAGCCGATTTCTCGTAAACCCCCTGTAACCCCCAATAATGGGTCGGGATAGGCCGAAAATTTGGCCGTATACAAAATAAATCGGGAAAAATACGAAAAATATGCCAATCGACTCCTTTTGATGAGCTGAGTCTGAATCTGGCTTAAATCTAATGATCGGACGGGCCGATATGCCATAATCGCTCTTCTAAGTTTATGCCAGATATGGAAATCCGACGAACATGTGTTGTAAATTTTAGCTGATATCGGCCCAGGAAGGACCAGAGACAATTCTTTGCAAGGATCTACAGGTCATAGACAGTCCAGGTCAGACCCGGGAGGCCCGGTAAGGGTATATAATGCCGTTGAGATGGCCCAAAATTTTGGCCGTATCAAAATGTCGTGGGAAAAAATCAGTGACACCATTTTTGGACGTTTTTAACCTCTCTGAGTCCAAATCCGAGGTCGGTTTCACGTAAAAAACTCTGGCTCGGCCGGAAACAAATTTGTTGTCTTTGCCTGTCCGGGACTGTAGAGCGGATCTGCCAGCTGGCTGCAAAATGCTAGACGCTTCGGAAACGTTCTCCAGACAGAGATCATTATTGACCTCGGTTGCAGGAGATTAATTGATGCATTCTCTCCACATCTGCACTGCCTCTGTCTGGAGGACGTTCCGAAACGTCTATCGTTTTGCAGCCAGCTGGCAGCGCCCAAACCTTTTCTGAAACAGAGCTTCAATTTTCCAAATTCCTAGCTGATGAATGATAGCCGATACGTTATGGATTTGATGCGGGGCGTGAGTACTGGTATAACCCTAACCATTGATCCCTCAATATCCGGTGCTATACTAGCTGCTATGGAAATGTTTACTGGGAATCCGCTGGAGTGCCTACCGTCAGATTTCAAGGACACTTCCATTGAAAACTCTAAAAAATTGCACGCAGCTGTCGGCGGAGATCCCGCAGGATTTCGGTCAGTTTCCACCTGCTTGCGGATTTTTCAAGATCCAGAAGAAGACCGGTCGGACTTCAGACAGAACCTCAATATTGGTATCCACCGACGGGAACTTCCCAAAGGACATTTCGATAGCATTGTAGGCTCGCACCTCGATGAGGACATATATTATGTCGGTTGCTTGCACCGGTCGTTCAGATTCTTCGGGTACCTAGTGGTCTCTGAAAGCTCAGCTCCGAGAAGTAGTCAGCAGGAGTGACAGAATTTCCAGACGCGAACTATATAGATCCCGATCATAATTCGAGCCCATGAAACATGCATGCTCCCTTTCGACATCAGACTCGGACCTCCTTATAACAATTTGAAATCAAGTTCACGACTCGATGCCGAAGGCCCTCGGGACATTTTGAGAATCATTTCGGAGTGACGGTCCGTCGCACACTGTGATCGACCTCAAAGCGAGAGATGGAGTCCATCAAGACAGATCCTGAGCATGGCGATGATAGTACCTACAGATATCACAATGGAATGGTAGATAGCCTCAGACATAGAAAGCCACCCGATAAGTGTCCCGTTTCCCATATTATCTTGATGGTCTTTAGATACTGGCATCTTATGTTATCCTATGTATGCGTTTGTGACGATGCTATAGGAGTCTAAATACCTGGATTAGGTTACACACCTGCCCTTAGCATCAATGTGAATTCAGTCGTCATAACCTGATACACGAGGCGGAAGGTAAGATAAGAAAGAGTGGAGAAATTAGTATCTCACCATGCGTGCATGGCGGTAATACGTAACACGTAACTGCGTACATTGTGGTCCATGTTTCTCCGTACATCTCTGATGGTGAGCGTATGTCACGATGATCTTATTACATCAAGCTACCGGGTCATTGCAATTCTGAGACACTCACTACTTGTATCTTGGAGGGAGCTTCGAATAGTCGCCGGTCGTCACTGAGAACGATATGCTGTATCGCCTTGAATTTCTTGCTCTTCCCCGCTGTTTTTTTCTTGCAGATCCAGATGACCACGAGGTGTACTAGCCTTATGGTAGTGAGGGGCACGAAGAGCGTCATAAAATGATGTTTTTCACACCTTGTTCAAAGGAGCCCGCTTGACCTCTGAGTTCACGTTAGATCCATTGTAAGAGTAGTAATCTCAGCGCCCACAGTGCGAGCTCTCGCACTGCAGATAGTTTCAAGGACGTCTGCATCGCTGTAATGATGTGTAACGTCAGTGAAAATATTTACAAATGTGTCAGGACTCCGGATCGATCGAAGAACCTTTGAATCACGAGAAGATTGAGGACTCGTGATACCCAGCATTACACAGGTAATATGCTATGGGTCGCCTTGAGGTTGCTGGCGAATTTTCCGCGACGTTCATCACGAGCATAGGGAGATCTAGTCGCCAGGATAAGCGCGGGTGCAGGATAAAACCACAGCATAGAGCCCGATAGCCGCTCGGAGATTGGCGTGGATCTCCGAAAAACCACATCGTGCAGCACCGCAACCCGTGCTAGTAAAGGGCCGACGGTCCAATTTTTCCCTCCAAGCGCTTCGTTATTGGATCAGAGGTCTTCACTATACGTTCATAGGAACCGATACAAGGCCTAGATTGACGCGCAAACCGATCTCATAGCCCATCAACAATCTCATTCGTCAACATACATACACCTTCTCCTCGCCGTGGTCAAGGACTCTAGAGTGAGCTGGACTTCGACGAGTACGCGAAGATTTTCGAGACTGTCTCCTTAGACGCCGCAGTTGATGTGTATACAGGTGCAGTGTCATCCCAAAACCCTGTGATGTTATCTGCGCCCACATCAGCAGTGAAGAGCCTCAAGCTTGAAGTAATGCTCCTCAAAAATCGGATTGGTTATCTTGAAAATGATCTTCGTCGAAATTATCCGACCTGGCAAATGAATTCGAAAATAGTTCAGCAGTATACTCTCGAATATAGGTCTCGGAGGCTGTCAAGATCATGATATCGACGTGGATACCACGTTGCAAGATGCAGGTACTTGGAACAGATGGTATGATCCAGTCTCGATCCAAAGGCTGTCGACCGTCAGTTGAGCGTCAGACTGCATTGCGACGGCCACAGCCAGTGATTCTTACTTGTCCGGAAAAGGCAATAGAAGTGGCTGCACGTGACGTAACGCGCAGAAGCGCCGTTGGTTGCGGTCGTTCGCCGTTGTTCCCATCTCCTTTCAGTAGACGACCATCATCTCGCACGTATACCCACAACCACAATCAGTGAGTCCTGACTATTGCTGTGACCCTTCAATCTGATTCTTATACAGCCAAAGTATATGAATTAGTAACGACTATACGATCCATTCCTTTGTCTTCATCTGTACTATATTTCGACATGACGACCCGAACAAAGCGCCTGGTGCGCTCTACGAGAACTAGGACCAGACCCTACGAGAAGAAAAGACAAGCCTCCTTACCTGTTGCTACCCGAGGAACAAGCACGTCGCTCGTGCCATCTGCTGCATCTCCCACGCCGGACCCTATGGCCCCACTTGCCGACCAACACGGCTTCCCGACCCATGTGCAGTTCTCAGAAATGCTAAAGCGATACATTACTTCTCTTCATCCGAGGAAGTCCGTCAAGGCGCTGATCGACAGGGAGATGTACGACAAGATTCACGGTAGCCTCAACGATCCCTCCAATCACAGGATTGGCAACGCGCAATTCCGGTTCTGGGTACGAAAGATGTTCTCCCTCGAGCATGTTCCAGGGTACACTGGGCCCTACTCAGAAAACGCGGACTCTTCATCACCTATTCTTGTCGTTGTACACGAGAACCGTCCGGTCGCCATCAAGGAGGAATTGTATTCTGTCCTTTGCCACTGTCACGGGTTAGCACAGCATGGTGGGCGCGATCGAACTTGCGCTGTTGTTCGCAGTCTGTATTCGTATGTCCCCAAAGTGCTGATAGCAGCATTCGTGGCCGAGTGCCCGACATGCCAGTATCGCAGGACGGGGGATCCAGTTTACCTCCCATATATGGCAACTCAACCAGCAAGACAAGAGGAGCAGGATGTTGTGCTTGTCGAGCACCCAGCGCAAGAAGACGCGAAGACCCCGGAGCTGACTTATTTCGGCCCTGGACCGGAATACCCTTTCGGAGGAGCCATTCCATCGGAGCAACCTGTATCCTTACCTCCTTGGCTACACCTTTCCTTACCTCCCCTTCCTCCGCTGCGACCCACACACCGAGGCTCTACGTCCAGTATCGACACTCATACGACGCTGATGACCCCCGACGTCGACAATATCGACGCTCTGCCGCTGAGGCTGCCCCCTCTCCATCTTCCGCCCATAATGCCCGCTTCTCCGATTCACGACCCGCTATTGCATTGGGATTCCGCTCCTGCGGAACCTCGGGTGTCAGGCTGGGACGCTATGCCCAGCTTTCCTTCGTTCTCCGCACCATCGACTCTACCATCGAGCCCCAGCAAGCACCGGCTCCCCAGTGTCTCCCAATTACTGCGGATGGAGGGCGTCGATGGAGAAAGCTACGCATACGGGCATGGTGATGAGGAGAATATCCAGCTGCCGCGGCTCATGGACGCTCTTACGGACGAAGCTCGCCGAGCAAACGTCCCTATCGACCCGTCCTTACTCGGAGAACGCTCCCATCACGAGTCTCCGATATTCTCGCCTTTCCCCCATGCTTTCCCTGAACTGTCCACGCACGCGACGGCAAGCCAGCTCCCGCACATCATGGTCACCTCGCCCGTTCATACGCACGCACGACCTCCGCCGCTCGACCTCAGCAGGATATCTGCGCTGCACGTTTCCCCTCCCATTTTCTCCCCACTATCTCCCAGTCCGCTCAGTTCGGACCGCTCGAATCTGCCAACTGGGAGTTCGGTGTCGTTTGATACGTCTTTACCCGATGGGATGCAGGGTGGTCTGAGTCGGAAGACTAGTTCCGTCAGGACAAAGGGCACCAGAAAGGCGAGAGGGAAGAGGAGGGCAGACTCGGAGGACGACCAGAATGCAGAGTGTTATATGTTTACTATGGCTAGTTCATCGACTCGAAGACCACGTAGAACGACGACAAGGACGACAAGGACGTAAGATATGATTTCCAAGAATCATGGCTGGACCTGAACTTTCGGATATGCTCATTCTTTCCTACCACGCATATACTTCACTCCAATCTGATTGGACACCCCTAGACGCAGCGCATGGACATTGTATTTCTATTTCACTCGAATTTTCACTCGAATTTTGTAGCTCGTAACCACTTCGATTTCATTCCAGTCTTTACTCTCACATTTGAACAATGTACATATGTAGCACAAGGACTTCATTCCGCTCCTGCAGGGAGCACACGACACTCGAATATATATGGACAATGCAGACTATTGCCTTCTAACTGTTTCATTAGACGACACCCTTCTTGAGATCACAAACCGCAAAGCCCCCGTACTGTATAACACCGCCGTTGATCAGCACGTTGTTATATGGATCGATGGCGGCGACGGTCATGTAGCTGATGACCGACCCGTCGTCGTAGTAGATGAGTTCAGGCTTGAAGCCCTCGGAGCGGTCGAGGCGAACAGCAGCCGAGGGCACCTTGAAGCTCTTCCCGAGCTCGCGAAAATGCGCTTGGTATTCTTGGCTGCGTTCGATGCCGGGAAATACTGCAATGGTGTGAGGCTTGCTATTGGGCTATTGGTGAGAGTACGGAAGACGGACCTGAGATGACTAGATCCCCGGTTGTTGGGATGGGATTGATGTTGTCGGCAGCCCCGCCCAGGTGCTTGCAGCGTAGAAGGTGAGCCAGGTAGAAATACAGGAAGGGAAGACCGCCGGGTGCCTTACGATGGTAGCAGTATTGATGAGGCTACGGTCAGGCTGTATCTCGAATATTCGAGCTACCCCTGATCGAGCGTCGCCGACATAAAGTTCGTCGCCTGAAATAACTATGCCGTTTGCGCCGGGGAAAGTATCTGAAACTCGACGACAAGCCGTTATCTTGGTTTGATGATTAGCGCAACAAGGTTGGCAAGGGCTGTGACGTAGGCTTACTGGACCATTGGCGTCACAGTACTGGACATGTGTTGCCCATGTCCAGGGACCGTACGTCTCTTCCAATTTACGCAAGAGACCACCTTTGGAAGTGTAATAGTGGTCATTGGTAATATAGAAATCCCTGCATAATAGCGATGTCAAAGTAGAGTAAGTCAAGGCAATGCTCAATCAGTCTAAATTCTACGTCAATGATCACCATGTCCACGCACAAGGGTCCACTGGCTGCAACGCCGTTGGCATTGTATATTCCTGGATGTCTTACGTTCTTTACAAGCTCCACGCTATCAGACCCTAGAACATGGGAAAAGATGGCAATGGTATCTCCGTCTCGAGCATGGTTGACTGCAAAAATGTGGATCTAAGGAGAAGTTACGGTTGCCCTGAGAAATACAATACACAGGAGATGAAGATAATCGACTCACTTTGGAAGGTTCATCAGGAAACGAGTAGACGTCGATGCCATGTGTGATAAAGTCACCATCGAGGCCGATGACCCTGAGCTTCGTGGTCTCCTTGCGCTTGATATCGTATTTAAACAAATGTTCTCTGAACGAGTCCTCCCTTCGGCCCCGGGCATTGTGGCGTCCAGAACAAGGGTACCATTGCATCCGCTGTTCCGGGTCACCACACGAGATAAACGCAGTGCTCGACTGAAAGTGGATTTTCACATCCTCGCATGCATCTGCTTCCTGATGAACCACACAGCGCTCGTTGTTCAACGTGCTGCTATTTTCCCAGCGGGTTATTAACGCTGATTCGATTTGCGCCTTCCCTATCGCTCTATAGAAAGGCAGCGGTTCGTAGAATATGACTAGAGCGGCCACCAAGATGGGTACTGCGAGGGAGAAGATAGAAGGCATCTTCGGGCTCGACATGGTGGTTATACCAAGGTCTCTGCTAAGAAATGTCGTTCATCAATCCCGCATCCTCAGCACAGCAGACCGATGGAGCACTTCTTCGCGTGACAGCATTGTATCTGGTGACTAACCCGACGCTTATTTCGGACCACGTAAGTTCGGTTGAAATCGAATTGCCTAGAAATTCAAGCACTGGCATCTAGAACACTCTTCATGATAATTTCAAAATAATGCGTGTTTCTGGGGTAATATCAGTATGAGACTCGCCATGATTAAATCGGAAGACGTCAACAAAGGTCAGAAGAGTACTGCAGCCTGAGTCGTCACGGAGAGGCTAAGTACATCGTGTTACCGGTGTCACAGTTGCTCGCTTCTTAGACCATTACTTTACCGAACAAGTACTACCTTCAACCGAATCTTGCACCACCATCCGACCTAGAGGATTACGATGCCTTTAGCAGGTGAATACATCTTTGTGATGTGTTTTTGGAGATAGACAGTCCAGGGGCATGTGGAGCGTTTGTAAGAGGATGGGGAAGGGTATCGCATCACATCGTATGAGCATTATACTGGAGCCTTGAGTGATTAACATGTCACCTGTCGTCGCCTTTTCCTTCGAATACGGACTTATTGAACGGCGTCAACCATTGAATACGATTCAACTTACCTCTTTCATCCAGACTTCAAGACCAAAGTAATCAAGGCCAAAGATGCAACTGTCACAAAAGTCGTGAACACAAAAGACCGTATGCAAAGCACACCTTCAGCGAAGACCAACTGGGACTACAGTAATCCTCCCGAGCGCCGTCCACCGCCCATACCTTTGAAATCTCGGGAATCCGAGCTTTACGGACCTCCCCCAACTCGCCAGAACTCCAAGCCCGACTCATCTTCTGAAAATGTGCGCCCTTCTCTAGTACTGTCGAGCAGACTATCTGTTCCAAATCGGTCGAGCAAACCTGTGGTACCGACCCGGTCAGAGAAGTTTGAGTACGCATCTCCCCGGCCTCCTGCCATGCCCGCACGCAGGAGTACCGCGTCCATCCAGACAGCAGCGCACGATGAAGTCATCGACAAGATCGACTGGGTAAATATTTCAGCGGAGGATAAGGAGGTGTTTTTTAGCTGGCTAGATGAGTATTTCACGTATTTGCTGGGCAGACCTGTCGGGCCAGGCGAGAAGCCCACTGTGTCAAGCAAAACTGCACCTGCACCAGTGGCAAAGCCTAAGATCCCAAGTCGCCAGCCATCGATTGCCCCCGAGGCTCCCACTGATCCTGCTTCTGCTACTCCTGCGCGCAAGCTACCACCGGCTCTTGCCCCTACAAGTGGCCCCGTAAGCCCCATGCCCCACCCACTTTCCTAACCTAATAAAATTCTATCTCGCAGCCTCCAATCGCCATGTGGTCCAAGCCCAAACCCCCGCCCACTCCGAGTGCAGTAGGTACGTCTCACTCTCGACTCCCCTTACACTTTAAGACCTTCCTGTTGAACAGTGACTCCCGCCGCGCAGCACGCACGCTGTGCTGCCCTTGACCTTGCTGAATACTTTGATCCAAGCACACCCTGGCCCAACGCATGGTACAAAGCCGACGGCATCCCCCCACCGCTCGAAGGCAGTACAAACATGACACTTCGCGGCCAGCGCATGCGACTAGGTAACAGCGAGACATACTCCTGCGGTGTGCTCTTCTCGGACCTCAGTGGCTGCTGGTTCTCGGTCTCCTATGATCCCTCCAGTAATGACCCCGCTCAAACACAGCGCACGGTGAAATACCTTCCGCCCCCGCAGCCGCTAGACAACGCGACATTAATGGCTGAGCACGAGACATACGGAGAGACGATCGCCGCGTACGCGGAGAGCGTTGCTGACTCGGGCGAGGACTTCCCGGGGAACCTCGCATCGGCGGCCCTCAAGTATTTCGACCAGTTCGACTATATTGATAAACCTGTCCCGACTATACACCGCACCCACGGGCACCTAATCTTTTACGGGTCTGCCGAGACGGGGTTGGGCCACTGGATCGGTGGCGACCCCGTCATCCGGCGGGGAGATATCATCGAATGGCACGCCGCCATGTTTAATGAGGGCTGGAGGAGGGTCATGGGTGATCACACATCGATTGTGGTTAAAGATCGTGTTATTTCATATAGGGAGGGCGACTTTAGTCTGGGAAGGCTGGGTATCCTGAACGTTGTGGAGCTGGTAGCAGGTATGCGCGTAGAGAGGAAGGATTTTGATATGGATGGATTTGTCCAGGGAGAAATCTACGTTTACCGCCCGGTATCGGCGAAGATATATCTGGGATTTGAGGTGGATGAGTTGCAGGTGTGTCCGCCGAATGCAATTAGTGTTTGATACAGCCTCGTTCTGGTTGAATTTTTGTTAACCCTGTAAAGGCATGCTTTATGTAACAGGATTGCTACAGATTTGCATTGATCGTATTTCAACGTAGACAATACAAAGGTGACATTATTATAATCCAGTGCAAGTTATCGCTATCCAACTATCTACTGCTAGAAAGCTATGATTCGAACATCGACTCAACTGCATTAAGCGCCGCGGCCAGATCATCCGGGGTAGGTTTCGCTGCAGTCGCATGAACACAGATCTTCAGCTCGTCACGGAGATGACTTGTTGTCATAGGTCCGATGGACGCTATCCGAGCTGTTCTGTCTCCGTCTGCAGCCTCTACACTGTCGATCTGCGGGATGTCGAAGTGCTTCCGCAGGACCGGGGTAGCAAAGTCGGCTACAGAGGGAGCAAAATAGACTATCCACCAGTGACTGACGACTGTAAAGATCTCAGTGATTTCGCTTGAGGTGTAACAGGAGGTAGACTGTACCTTGTTGGAATGATTCAATAGCCCTTACTAAGTCGCTTTCGAACGTCCTGGAGCCCTGGGTTCCGTACACTTGCAGGGTCTGCAGCTCGACACCGCCCTCACGTAGTATCTTAGGAAGCGTGTCCCGGTTCTTGTCTCCAGTCAGGTAAAGCAACTTCGCGTCCTTACGATTGGATGGCAAGTTGTTCAAGATGAAATGCGAAAGCTTCTCTGATGTCCCTGACTCCTCTCCTCCCCGAACATCTTTTGGCGCGTAGGGAGTGTCGTAGGACTTCATGATATCAAGGAGGAGCATCGCAGTGGTTCGACCGACGGCGTAGAAGGGTATGGATGACCAGGAGGCTGCCAAGGAGCCAGCTCTATCTTGGAAGACAAGGGCACAACTGTGAATTCATGAGAATACCAACCTGCTGTCTCCTTGCTATCCTGTTCGTGTACGAGTTCTTCTACGACCATCTTCCATGCCTCGCAAGATCTCCCACTAGTGATGATAACCCCACTCAAATTGTGCGCATCGGGACCTTCGCGAATGAGACGCTTCAGCTCGTCCAGGCTGACATGAGTCGTCTCCAGTGCAGGGACAGTCAAAGGTATAAATCCTTTCGAGCGCAGAGTTGTTTCGTAAGGGTCAGGCCCGTCCGTAGACGGTGAGCGAAGGAGGACAACGTTCCAGCCAGGCTTCATGTGGAAGTTAGACAGATCGTGGTCGTGGGAACATCCGACGAACCTTACTTGACTTCAATAATTAACGTTTAACGTCCGAAACGTACCCCGGGCCCACAATGTCGAGCAAGAAGGAGAAACCGCTGCACTCTTTAACAGCGGGGGCGATTGCCGGCGCGGTGGAAGCGTGAGTATGACTGCAGTCGATCTCGTAGTTGTACTCTGATGGACTCCAGACCACAGCTTCGTGACTTACCCCACGGAATTCGTGAAGACGCGGTCCCAATTTGAGGGCAAGGTGCATCCTTGAGGCATATATTACCACGCAAACAAGATACTGACAAGTTAGCTACGCACGTTTTTGTAGAAGGAGAGCCCAATTGCCATCATCAAGGATACGCTGAGAACCAGAGGCGTCACGGGTCTCTACTCAGGATGCACGGCTCTCATGGTGGGCAATTCGCTGAAAGCTGGCGTGCGGTTCGTCAGCTACGACCATTTTAAGCACATGCTGGCGGATAAGCAGGTGAGCCAGGGTTAGTCTGATTAGGTGGACGCGTGCTCAATCTTGGGTAATGAGGGTAAAGTCAGCGCACCGAGGAGCTTGCTAGGTATGTCGAAACACGTCAAAATACTCATGCGAAATGAGTTGAGGGCAATTATGTGCAGCGGGACTGGGCGCGGGCATGATGGAAGCCGTTTTTGCTGTGACACCCTCAGAAACCATCAAGTTCGTGCGGAGGTTCAACTTCTGCTAGAGGATCCTCATCGGTTTCATAGAACTAAGCTCATTGATGATGCCAAACGACCAGACCCACAATACCGCGGTCTCATCCACGGGACGACGCAAATCATCAAACAAGAAGGGCTGTCGGGTATTTACCGAGGTCTCTTCCCTGTCGTAAGCCTATGCATTGCCTGTATGCGCTGATATGCCAGAACTTATAGCACGTGTGGTGGGTAGATGATGCGCCAAGGAGCGAACTCAGCCGTCCGGTTCACGACATACACAACGCTACGGCAATACGTTGCAACTAGGATGCCCCCAGGACAGAGCGTACCAAGTAGTTTCACATTCGGTATCGGAGCAGTTGCTGGGCTCGTGACGGTATACACCACCATGCCATTAGAGTCTGCCCTTACCTTGTCCTTCAGTCGTCGTGCTGACCCGCCCCACTAGTGTCATCAAAACACGCATGCAGTCTCTGACTGCGCGACAACACTACCGGAATTCGTTCCATTGCGCGTACCGGATTTTCACCGAGGAAGGGCTGGTGAGGTTCTGGACGGGCACGACGCCGCGGTTAGTGCGGTTAATGGTGAGCTACCTTTGTTCTCGAATGGCGTAGACTCTGCTTGCTGACTATCGTGGTAGCTGAGTGGCGGCATTGTGTTTACGGTGTATGAGAATATTATCAAACTCATTGGCGGGCGGGAACAGTCGTAGGTAGCTGGTCGCGACATTGAAAAGTACAGTATCGACGCATCTTGACCTGCATATATATTCGCGCCTTCTGAGAGTGTTAAACCTACTACGCTTCATTGAGAGCACTGGTGATGTAAGCATTGGAGTTCATTGCTACATTAGACAATGGTAATACTGATCAAGCGATACTTAGTTCCGCGGTCGTACTTTGAGATGAAAGTGGTAGCGCACACTACAGAAACTATCGCCGTGCTCGTTTACTGCTTGCCGGCGATTTCAGAGTGCTCCTGTTCGAGTTGAGCCAGCTCCTCCTTCTTCTTCTCGATCTAAGACCAGAAGTTAGAGTAAATAGTATATCATGACACCTGAAGTTACTTGCCTGCTCCCGAAGCTTCTTCAGTTGCTCGGCTTCGTGCTGTCTGGCATACTGGTCTATATGTGTGCTCTAAGATATTGCCATGGGTGCCTTAGGAATATATGTACCTTCATGTGCCCTCTCCTTCTTACTAGAAACACACGATTGCATCAGTGTTGCCCAAAATATTGTGAACTTCACTAAACCCACCTGAACTCCTTTGATTGCGCAGTGCTCCCGTCGACGCGACTGGTCGAATACGCGGCTCTCAGCGCCGTGGACGAAACAGCAGGAAAACGATGCGCAACAGCAATTTTGGCAAACATTGTGATGAGTGTGTATTTGGTGTACTGAGACAGGATCAAGCGTCTTATATGCTGAAATCGTAATGCACGGAACGCCTCGGCAAGGCCAGGCAAGCCGTGACGTCGAGGCCAGGTGTGACCTACACGTCACGTCACTTCTTCATTTCTTGCAACGATGAGCGCCGTCCTCAGACAGGCTGCGACTGCAGTACGTGTTTTGCTCTGGATTGACGACCATGATTTAGTTGGGACTGCTATGAACAGGCTCGTTCCACCCTCCGGTCCAATGTTCGTGGGCTCTCGATGTCGCCTCCAGCCCGCAAAGGTCAGTGGTCGTATCCATCGGAACCAACATAGCCGTCGCTAATGATGGTCTGCAGATTTGGTGCAGGACGTTTATGTTAGGGAGATAAAAGCATACAAGGCCCCGGCCCCGGTATGTCATCCACTCGTGGCATCTTTGCGCCGCACTAACATATTCGAACTAGCCTAAGGATGCCCACGTCGGCCATGTAAAACCATTCGCCGCCCCCAACCCACCAAAGGCACCCGCCCTGCCTGCTGACCTTGCTTCTGAGTTGTCGGCATATGATGCACAGGAGCCTGTGAAGGAACCCGTGAAGGCGACTGCGACACCTTCTACGGAAGAAGCCGGAGCTGGTGCAGAAGCCTACCTCACGTTCCTTGAGGCAGATTTCCCCGAAGAGGTGCACCACCACTAGACATCGCTGGTATAAGGTGGTTTGGCGATGCAGCAATAGACGTGGAGGATGTTGATGATCTTGGCATGCCCTGCAATAAATTATCTGCTCTCAGGTCCGCCAACCGTTGGTTCATGCTCCCTAAGGCTAAAAGAGCGCCCAGAATGGATGAGCAGTGTCCTGTGATTGTTGCATTATCTGTGCAGTGGTCTAAGCAATGGTTGCTAATAAGATTACAGTATAAAGCAGTGCGATGATGCCAGTAGATAATATGCAGGTATTACATGTGAGCCAGATAGTGCGAAGTGAGATGCGAGCAGAGGATGCAAAGACGAATCTATGAGAAGAAATAGAGTGACTTCTTGATGGTATTGACGTCGAAGTCTCCTTTTTGCGGGACGGGAGGTATGAGGTCGGCAAGTTCAACGTACGTCTTGTTCAATGCGATTGTGGGCCGAATGCGCTTCCTCCTCGTCGCGGCAGTGATGTCGATGGCATCCTCAAGCGTCTGAGTGTCTTCAGCAGATTGTGCGTCGACATCGATGACTTCAGCTTCAACATCGGTCTCAGCAGCATCAATGTCGGCTTCAGCAACCTCAATATCGTCGTTCTCCGATCCGGCCCTTATTGCTGCGTCCATCTCCTCTATAGCCGTCATAACAGGGGGAGGTGTGACGCCCATATTCCTGAGCTTCCTAATCAGGGTGCTACTTCGAATGACACCAAGAGGAATCTTGTAATCCTTGTACCGGTACAGGAACTGCGGTACAGTCGTTAGAGCATACATGGCACATACATCACTGAGCAACAAACCTCATCATGTAACTTCTTTAGCACCTCACCGGTGTGAAGGTCAACGAAGGTGTCACGGATAATCGCAGACATTCTGTCAATGTCGCAGGCGTGCGTCCAGTACGAATCGTGGACGGATGCAAACGTAATATCCTCGTCTCTGCAGCGGAGAGCAGTCTTCATCATGTGCGACGCGTCGAGACTGTGGATAAAGTTAGGTGGGAAAGCAGACGCCTGCTTCATCGAGTTGACTGCAAGATACATAATCAGTATCAGGATTGATCATGGTGAGCACAATCATAACTTACCCTCGGCCGGAGAGTTGGGGTCAGAGATGAAGACAGACTGGATGGCCGTCATAATCTGCTTTCTCTTCGTCTTCCTGTACGGCTGCACGATGGGGAGGTTCATTGGCGACGTCCAGATCATGCTCGTCATCTGCTCCTTCTTCGCCCGGGTACCCTGCTTCTTTTTTCCCCGCTTGTCGACTAAATCCTTTGAAGCCTCCTCAATGCGTTCGGGCGGGATGGACTTGGTAATGAGACGCGCACACATATTAAGCCAAACCTGAATGTCCTTCGCACCGGAGAACAAGTCACCAATTGCGGCGAGGACGTTCTTCGCGAGGTAGGAAGAAGCAGCCCAGCATTCTTCCTCGGGAATCTCCTCCCTATCCTTCAACTGCTTCTCAATCTGCTCGCGCGCACCGATGAATGTGACACCGTACACAGTAGTCATGACCTATGGGGGTATCGTCATGACAGTTCAACTAGTCCGGATAACGTAGGCTTACCGTCTGCTTAACAACCTTACGAGCAATCTTGCCAACGAGCATGGCAGCATACTTATTCGTGTCTTTCTCTCTCTCCAACTGTGCTTCCACCATGTCCGCAACGTAGGTGTACACATCAGAGGGCCGGTCCGTGACATCCAAGTTCACCTGCCTCGCACCCTTCTCGTCTCCTCCGAGGGCGGCATAGTGCTGCAGTCCATTACACGTGCCATCCTGGTGGACGGGCAAGGCACATTCATACGCAAGCGGGTCACCAGATTTCAGCGCATTCCTCAGCTCCATGCAGGTGGCAAGACACTGCCATGGGTCGTCAGCCTTTGTCCACCACCGCTTGCCCTCAAGAGGCCTTTCGGCAGAGTCGTAGATATTATCCAAGTTCTGCTCAGCCCAGATTACACGGTCCTCGAAGTTACCCTTATCAAAACCGTACAAGTTGGCCAAGTGGATCTTGAGCCACCGCAAGCCACGCGCACCCAAAGGCTTTGCCTCAGCGAACTTGAGTAGACCACGACTCAGATCATCGCCAATATGACTCAGATGAGGCGGAATAGGATATGCACGACCACGGAAGTCGATGTTGTGCGGCAGATAGAAGGTGTCGCCAATGAAAGTACGGGCGATTTCCATCTTGTAGTTCACGCTACACCGCTCGGAGTGGTTATTTCCCTTCGCCTGGTGATAAGCTCGAACACGCATCAAGTAGACGTTTCTTGCCTTCGGATTGGTCAGCCAGTCCGCTGGCTTTTCTGGCTCCGGCATATCGAATACGGCTGGAGGAATTTTGGCAAATCGACCTCCAGAGTTCCAGATATTTAGAACAATATCGAACACTGGCCTGTTGATCACCCAAGGCGTCGAACCCAGAACATCGAGAGCGGCGAAGATTAGTTCGATTTTTCCCTGCCTGGCAGCTTCCCGCATGTGGACTTCTTGCTCTTGCGATTCCTTGAAGCGCATGACCTTGGCTAAGAGATTGCGAACGAGTTAATATCGTCACCCAAGAAATAAATTGAACTCGTGACGCACTCTTGATGTTGAGATAAGCACCATCGTTGTAGTCCAACCATGGTTTTGGCTTGACCAACATGGGCAGATTCCGGGGAGGTACCGTGTCCCGTATATCATCACTGGCAAGACGCTCCGCGACCATAGAGTTCAGCTTTATAACACCCAGCTTATGGCCATGGACATATTCATACGAGTGGAAGAACGCAGGTTGCACCTCCTCGCTGGAATCAATGCGTCAGCAATAACTCTGGGCATGCAGCTCGTGGTACTCACATTTCCTCTCCAGTGGTTTTGTCAATACCGCGCCGCGTCACGGTCGCAATGTCGATCAGATTATCCACCAGGAAGCTCGCTATTCGCACTTTAAGGGTCTGCGACCAATCCGCTGACCAGCTCTCGTTGTCCTCCATGTACTTACGCGCCGCAATCCGACGAGCATACAGATCCTGGTATCCTTGACCCGTGAAGTACGCGACTTGGCCAGGTCGCATCGACTGCGACGGTACCGACATATTGTTTTTCTTCCGCAACTGCGCGTGATACTCCGCCTCTATCGCGGTTCCCACTGTCAGCAAGGCCCGCGCCATCTTCATACCGTCACTGACGCCGCCCGTCCCAGACATCCGCATAAGCTCCAGGATCGTTATCAACGACATGGTCTCTGGTTTGAGCAGCTGCAGGAATGGTCCGAGCAGTTGCTGGTCCTTGCCGGGTTTGATCTTCAAAGACTGCTCGTGCTGGAGCAAAGCATTAATCTCTATGGCTAACCTATCCTGAAGTTTCGTGTGCCATTCCCACATCCAACGCTGCAAGCCATGTCGGTTGAGCGCCTGATCTTTGTTACCGAGCTCCGCCAGCATCCTAGCTTGCTGTGCTATACGCTCACGAGCAACATCGATGGCGGAGTCCTCAAGGACCTTCTGCCGTATTAAGACGTTCTCGGGTAAGACCTGACGAGCCATCTTCACTCGGGCGAGGTGTCGTCTAAGAACGTCCAAATTAAAAGGCACCTCCATGACATCGTCAGTGGTTGGGGAGATCTCTTCCCCCTCGTCGGCAGTAGCGTCTCGCTCCTGCGTTTCCCTTGGTCGCATCACAGGCATGGCTTCAGGGACATCCGCGAATGGATCGGGATGCTTCGCGATAGCCTCGACCTCGCGCAGTTCCAAGACGAGGCGATCTCGGTTCTGCTCGACTGCCGTGGAGAGAATCAATCGCGCAATCTTCGTAGCGTCTTCGGCTGTCGAGATAGCTCTGTCGGTAACAACTGCCGTCGCCGAGATGCCTTGCTCATCTAATAGGCTAACGAGGTCTCCAGGGCTAGGAAGGTGCAAGGCCGGCGCGTCGAATGTCCGTAAAGATAGCTTTTCATTGAATCTGTACGAGATAAGAAAGCCACTGCATCGAAAAGCCAAGTACAACTCACTGGATCCAGGCCAAAAGCATGATTGCATAAGACCCAGCTGTGACTCTCACTCGCTCCGTGCCTGCTTGCATCGTTTGAAAGAGGACTATGGCATCACCGAGCCATTTTTCCCAATGCTCAGCGTCGTTCCTTGCTGCCATATCGACGTACGCGCTCAGTAAAGTGTTGTATAACTGGGGCACCAGGATAGGATCCCCGGCCCTCTTCACCCTCAGTTCGTTAAAAACCCGTTGTGCCCGCGGAACGTCGTACGAGTCGCGCAAGCAAGCGTCGATGATCGCCAACGAGTCCTGAGTGGGCGAGTCCGTGAAGTAGAAATCATTGATGGGGGAAGACTCTGCGTCCTCTGGGAGCGGAGTGGGCAGTATAGTGTATTTTGGAGGGCTTTTCGTTAAGCCCCGCATGCCAACGGATGGCCCTGGCTGTATATCTTCCTGCCGTGTGGGCATGAACGCCGGGTAGCTCTCGTCTATCGCATGAGCGGTCGCGAGAGCCGGTGCGTTGGCCCTTTTTGATGGGGATGAGTATAACCGCGCAGGACGAGGCAGACATTGTCGAGAGTACGGCAGCAAAGTCGTCTCTAGTCTGCGAACAGTCCTGGGGATCATTGTAGTAGAGAGGTAAGTTTAAGACAAGGTAGAACGCCGGCGACTAATTTTCTATATACCAAACTGGGATATTGTACCAACGGCAAAACTCTGAGTAAGCAGCCGACAGCGTTTACTTTAACTTGAAGTCAGACGACTTCGTCGACAACATGGGCAACCACTGGTTTTAATACATTCTGTTTCAATACTCGGCCTAGTGTGAATGGATGTCCTTCTGAGGTGAACGGACAACGTTCTGCGGAAGATGTTTTGATGGCTTTAGACACTTCAATGGCCTGAACTTCTTTGAAAGTCATTCTGAAGAGCACGTAGGATAGAAAGCCAAGGGATGAGGCCTGAGGTCTGAAGGGTCCGACATAATACTACAGTAACCTTTCGATTGCCCCGACCAAGCTCATGTTCGTTAGACAGAGCCATCAAACGCTAACAGTCTTCATGGGTTCCGCGGTCGAAGCCGTTCCCGTACTTGGGCAGAGTATCATAACTGGTGCCCGAATCACTGGAACAATGCCTATGGATCTACTTCACGGAATGGTGGTGAGTATTGGCCAAATCAGATCGTTCTGACAATACTTACTATCGTTACTGTCATGGCTCTCATCTACAGAGGATATTACAGAGGACTATTTCTCTTCGAGTTGATGCCGTCCAGTATTATCTCCTCTGGCGAGCCGAGCCGATCATGCCCCAGGACACCGCTGTAAACAAGAATGCGCCACATAGCAAGAAGATCAAAGCTGCCAATGTGAAGCACTACATGCCGCCGTCCTTACCCAACACATATGCAGCTTCCATGGACTCTGCAATGAACCCGAGACCTTCACAAGCACGGGCTCTAGTATGAAACCGATTCATGTGAGGAGGAATCCGATTCCTGTCAATATTTCATTGTACGCGGGCATGCAGGTTATACCAGGTTCGCGCGATGCTACGATGAAACCCTGGACTTCGGATGGCAGCGTCGAACTGACGAAGTCCGACCTGCAAATGTAGGTATGATGGATCAGTATTCAGTCTGACGGTAAACTTTGAGCTATAGGCTCGACCCATTCGATCCGTATCTCACGACATAAGGCGAGCAATATGCGCCAGATTTGGGCATTGTGGGATTCCTGCAGTATTGCAAGGTCTGAAGACGAGGACATGACACTGGCGGCACTGGTACAGTCCGAACAGCCTTGAGGAACAAGCTCGTGCATAGTAGTATGCAAGCATTCTGATCTCCCATGCATCATCAAGTGTTGCCAACGTATGTCTGGATCGTTTCATCAGCTTGTGTATGGTACATGTTAGCGCACACATTTCAGAGGCTTGCGGACTGTATGGCTCAACGCACTCCGTCCTAATTCCACCAACCCACTTCAATGCTGTGTTTGACAAAGTTGTCAACCAAGCGAGCTTCACGATGCAAGGTTCAAATACATGGGCTATAATACAAAGTCGAGATGTTATTACGTGATACAACTTGACTCAAACGTCAATTACGCCGCCTTACCATTGCCGCCTTGAGACGGTACGATCGGCTCGACAGCATTCACCGCCTCGTACCACTGCATGACCGATCCTATCAGGAAACTCCAGCTCCCCCAGAACGTCGACAATGTGCTTTGGTATTGGGCCCAGTGTCTGGTGGAGTAACCGAAAGCGCCACAGAGCGTGAAGCCGATGCCGCCGATGAAGTTCCAAACTGTGTGAAGGCGGGTCGAAGTTCCAAAGATGAGAACGAAGGACATTAGATAACGGAAACAACAATAGACGAAGCGGGTACGCACACCCAATCTGCCAACCCAGGTTGGTGATAGCTGGGCGGTACCATTTTGTCTGTGTTTCGAACATGTAGAGTGCGCTGTTAGCAGCCACCTCAGTCAGTGAGTGAACAGACCCAATTTGGGACTGTAACTTACGAACTGATAATGAATCCACTTCCGCCGACAACTTGCGGAGACCAGAAGACCCCGTTCAGCAGCGGGGTATTATCTAGAATGGCATCCTGGACCTCTGGCAGCGCAGTGAACCTGCTCTATCAGTTACACTCTCCTCACAGTACAAGGATGAAGTTAACATACCCGCTTATCCAAAATATAGTGGCGGCGCAAAGCTGCACAAAACCAGCCAGAAATCCGAGCTCACGCCAGTACTTAGTATCAGTTGTCCACCATATCCACTTGCGTTGTCCCGGCGGAGCAGGCCCAGACGTGTCATCACTGTGGTCGATCTCTGCCCAGTCACTATATGTCCCTGCCTGCTCGACGTCGACCGGCCGGTGCTGAAGGACTTGTTCGATTCCCCAGCCGAAGTATACTGTGTTACTCCTGTGCGTTATCTCTGGGTTAGCCATATTTTTTATGAAATACCCAGCAGGTACTTACCGATTCCAAGCCTCCCAAATCAGCAGCAAGGAGGCGGCAGTGAAGATAGTCGCACCCACCCAGGCCGTCCACCCACCAGCGACGGTGTTGGTCTCGACACTGCTGTATACGAATGGCAGAAATACGATGAAGCCATTCACACACCACACTACGCTTCCAAGTGTGAATAGCTGATGGTCTTCGTCTATCAGAAACGAGACTGAGCGAAGTTCAGATTCACGTACGACTGCTATCCACCTTTGAAAATCTCTTAGTCAATGGTCAAGCTACAGCAAGTGACTATCCCACTTACCAGCTGATATTCCAATATTCAAGGACGAGCATCCTGCCTAGCTTCTTCCACCCCGCCGTTCTTCGATTTGTTTTTGCACTGTTAGGTGCGTAAACTTGATGCCTTGCCTTGCGGTGATCTCTTGAGCGCCATTCGTAGTGTACATCTGGCTGATCAGCATCGACGAGCTTCGCGTGTGTTGCCTTCACGGATGGAAGAGCACTTCGTTCTGATCCTGGAATCCGTTTCACAGCTGGATGAAGTTCATGAACAAAATCAGCGGTTTTGCTCATCATGGAGAGGACAAGGAGGATATCGCACAACGTAGAACAGAACTAAGCTGGAATCGAGGTCATACTCTCAGTTCTAGGAGAAAGTTGTGCTATTTTTGGCTGTCAGCCGTACACAGCATAAAATCATAAAATCTGCTCACGTCATATCTCGGACGAATCATAAGCTGTGCCTAAAATACACCTAAGATATGCCTATTTGGGAATACGATCGAGGCATATCTTTGCCATCTTTGTCCCGGCTATCTCCGGGACAACTTTCCCTGCACGTGAGCTGTAATGAGTGCGCGTCGCGTTCAAATGATTCTAAGTCCGACACTAGCGCTGAGGACCGTTTGACCCGCCATCTACGCTGCTGCCGACGTTACCAACGACGCTCTCCTATGCTCGCTTTCCATCTTATATGCTTGTTGCTATTACTAGATTCCTTAGACTCAGACAATTGTCATGGCTGCCGTATGTTTTCTTCTTGATACTTCTCTTCGCTGAACACCACTATCAAATAGAGAAATGAGCGTATTCCATGCTACTGTGGAAGGTGCTCAATCCATCATAGAGGCTTCATTTTTCAGACCAGGCAAAATGAACGACTTCATATGCGCCATTATCCTCCTCGTCTGCCTCAGTCTAACAGCCGTGCTCTCACTTCTCCGATACGGCCAAGTACGCCATCTGACCACGAAGAGGATTTCACTTTTAGTTCTCCTGGACCATCCTTCAGTATGGATCCTATATCCCCCACTGCCTCTCCGATTCCTAATCACCCCGACGCAAACTCAAGATCAGTGTCTCCTTTAGCTCTCGAGTCTAGGCCTGTCACCCCACCTGTTCATCAAGATGATCATCAAGCTCTTGGGCAACCTGAAACACCCCCCACTGATGACGTTTTCACTCCTATAACATTACCGGACACACCAATGCCCGGAACTGACCAAGACGAGGCTGATCGCCCCGACAGCGTACCCAAAGCCTTCTTAGAGGAACCTCATGTCCGTATTGCATACTTGGAGGCTTGTCTCGCGAATATCTATGGCAACGCTACTGTTAAACAGGCTACAGCTCAGCTAAATGGGACTCTCGACTCTTTGTACATCGCTGGTGCTCTCCCTCTGCTTCCAAGACCGGTTCGCAGTCTCATCAGCGCCAAACGACGCCTCGGCCTTGATGCTGACCAGCATATCATGGAGTATGCACTTTGTACTGCCTGCTGGAAGCACTACACCCCCAAGGAGATGCTGGCGCTCCCGTCTGAGCACTGCGTACTCCCTGATTGCTCTGGTGAGGTCTGGGAAACACTGAATGACTCGAAGAACAAACCCTATCGGCACGCCATCAAGATAATGACACATACCTCGATTATAGACACCTTGCGGCGATTTCTCATGCGGCCAGGCTTTGCGCAAATGATCCGGGATAGCCGCAACATCATTCCAAACCGGAATGATGATGAGAACTTCCTTATGGAAGACATCTCTGATGGCAGCATCTGGAACATGAGCAAGACGCGCATACAGCGCAAAACTGGCAGCCGTGGTACTGTACGCGATGTTCCCATTGAAGGAGGAGGCCAGAACCTCAACAGCCATCGCTTCGGCTTGCATTTGACCTTGAATTCTGATTGGTAAGTTTGTGTACACATTACTCACGCATACAATAACTTATACTTCAACAGGTTTGGTATGCTAGAAAGGCCCCATTCGACGGGGCCTATTTACTATTGTATTAATGATCTCCCTATACGTGAGCGCTTCCTTCAGCGCAATATTATATGCGCTTGTATCATGCCTGGCCCGAAGGAGCCGACAGCGCTGCAGCTCAATCATTGTCTAGAGCCGTCTACAAGAGAAATTTCAGCGCTAAAAAATGGTGAGTCGTGCGCATATACTCTATTTATCAATGATGTTATACTCTGGGCAGGTGTCGAGATGCAAATCTATGGACAGGAACCGCAAATGGTGTTCGCAGATGAAATCATCAATAACTGCGACACTCCGGGTGCCCGAAAAACATGTGGCTTCGCTTCTCACACCCACGGCATGCAACCGTGCCCTTGGTGTGATATCACCATGGCTGATATTCATAGACCTTCCGGCTATACTCCGGAAAGTAAGTATTGCGAATTCTGAGTCCTGTTCACATCACTAAATTATCATAGACTTTGTGCGGAAGGATGACTTCCAACTTCTCCGGCAGTCTTTCCTTTCAAAGGACGCGCCACCTCGCCGACAAGATCACATCCTGGACAATTACGGCATACGCTGGTGCACAAAAAATTTGCTCGCCGGATGGCTACCATCAACACGATGTGCTCTCGATTTCATGCACAACATTTTTCTGGGTAGTAATCTTCCTTTCTATCGAATATCTTGGACTAACTCGCGCTGCTAGGTGTAATCGCACATCTTTTCACGCAGGTTCTATTCTCGGGCTATATGTTTTCGGGAGCTGGCGGTCGCAGTTCACAGAAGCAACGTTTTGAAGATCTTGTCAACTCGGTCCGGTGGCCTAGCCACGTTACGAGGTTACCCAAGAATGTAAGTCATTATTTATCATGCATTAATATCAGTGTTCTCATGCAAACTCAGACAGCTTGGTGAGAATCAATCATTGAAGAAGGCTGATGAATGGCGCCGGCTTCTCCATATCACGCCCATCCTCCTTTGGTGGACATGGAAAGATAGCTCTGACCAGATCCCCAATCGAGCGCCACCCCTCCCATCCAATGTCAAGCGCAAACCAACTCACTCTCGCAATTGTAAGTCACTATATACTGCCATACTGAAACTCTGCGCAGGCATTCGTATCCTTGCATCCCGCACGATCTCTATGGCAGAAGCACGACTTGGACACGACTTCCTGGTTCAGTATTGCAAGCACTGCTTGCGTCTTGGTATCCATCTGGTCATCAACCACCATCTGGCGATGCACTACGTCGACATGATCAAGCTGTTCGGTCCTATCTATGGCTGGTGGCTCTTTGCTTTCGAGCGCCTCAATGGTATGTTCGAGAAAGTCAACCACAATGGTCACGACGGCGGCCGTATGGAACTGACTCTGATGCGCAACTGGGTCCAAACACAACTCCTGTATGAGCTTCTTCTCGGCTTGCCCCCGTCTGCTCATGACTTAGAGCGGCGACTGCTACATCGGTATATTCTCTCGGAGGCTTCCTCTCGTGGTTCCATGATGACTCAAATCGCTATTGCGGCAAGTGAGCAAGTCATCCAGAATGTCCAGCTCCCTCGGCGCCCTCTCTCAAAGGTCAAGCCTTTGGATCTGCGAGGTCATTCTAATTCTGAGTGTAATCTCTATCAACTGGTATTCGATTACTCCTGCCAGCTGTGGCCTGACCTTGCGCTCGTCGATGATATGTCCTCTGCTCCCGGGACCGCTTTTATTGCGTCTCGTGCTGTCAAATTGATTCCTTTCATTCGCAAGGATGGTATACGCTACGGGTGTATGGCAAGCACGCGCTCGAAGACTGATAAGTACGCCTTCATCAGAACGGCTGATGGAACCTCTCGGATTCCAGTACAGATTGGGTGGCTCTTTGTTATCCAAGCTGGAGATAAAGAGCCACATGTCTGTGCTATAGTCTGCAGACTTCTCTCTGACTCCCAGATACCAGAGTTCCCGTGGGATCTCTACGCCTCAACACTCGGAATATATGTCACATACGCAGAGACCTTTGCAGACTATGAGGTTATTTCCATGGATAGAGTTAATGCACCCATGGCGCTTATCCCAATCTTCTCAAGACTGATAGAACAAGAGCTCTTTGTGTGCATTTCATTTGATCATGTAAGTCTAATGATTTATTTTCTTGTATTGCATTTTGGAGACTATTCACATATTACAACACTCTCAGCAAGGTACGGAACCAGATGACTTCGATGAGGAAGACTACGAGATCTAAGCGTACGTACTCTCCTCATTCCTCCTCATCGCTAGCTAGCTGATTGTCTTCAGTGTGTCGCTGGCGCAAGCGTTGGCGCACCGGTTGTTCCTCTTCCGCGTTCTCTTCCACTTCCTCATCTTCGTCTCCTCGTGCTCGCTTCTTGCTCTTCTTTTGCTGGCTCATCTTGGACGACTTCTTGCTCTTCTTTGTCGACGTTCTGGTCCCCGTTTCATCGTCAAGTCTTTCCTTCTGGTTCTTGATGCTTCTCATCTCCTCTTTGAAAGTCTTCGCCTTCTCTTCAAGTGTCTCTGGGTCCTCGGGATCTCCCCATGCTACGCCACTCACGGAAATATAGCTGTTGTTGTTGTACCGGGTGTTGTTGTCTGATTCCTCAAGCCATGTCGCAGATACCATCCACTTGCGAGCTCGGTTCGATAACAAGTTGGCCTTCAGAGGTGCGCTCTCTTTGACAGGGCCACGGATACGAGTGATGTATTTGTGCCCAGGATCAACACCTCGAACGGCATCGATGGCATCTAAGAATGATTGCATCTGAGAGATGTAAGTACGTGTTTTGAAGTGTTTCATCACATTGGACATACTAGATCAGATCTCCAGGTGGGCCGGCGTGAGACGAATCTCCCGGTCTTGCGTCCTGATTTGTCGTATTCGTCTTCGTCATCGGACATCAAAGTTGGTACGAGGGCAGGCTTATATTTAGGATCGCGCCACTCAGAGTCTTCGGGAAGTGCTTTGTACTTGCGATCCCTCAGTTCCCATTTCTGGGGTTCAATCAGCAAAAATAACGAGGACTCGAGGTGAGTAACTTACCCCCTTTTGTCTGGTCTGGCGCTGAGATCGTGATATCCCATGCTCCGCCGGTGGGTTGTTGGTAGATCCTTCCTGCATAGCTACACCATCATCACCATCACCATTCTGATTTGCTTCTGCGTCGCCATCGCCGGGATCACCATCAGCAGAAGCGTGGTCTTCTCCTCCAGTGCCACTGGGGACACTGGAGGATGCCTGCGAGTGTCTTCCCTGCTTCCGAGCGTGAGCTTTTATGTTCTTGACAAGGCGATTGAATTTTCCGATAAGTTTTGATTTTAGATCGTGATCGGTAATATCATTCAAAGCAGGAATCGCTTGAGGTACGTACTGACCACCATTCTTGCGAATATACGTGAGTAGCTCAGTAATAGTTTCGAAGTTACTAGGATCAGTGGCAGACAAGTCCCACTTGAAGCGCAAGCAGCGCTTGCCGGTTGCCTTGTCAATTGGCCAGTTATCTTCGTCTTCGGGCCAGTCAGGAAGGTGAGTGGCTGTGAGGCGACCAACTCCCATACGCAGTTGATATACTTCACAGATCAGTTTCTGATCGACGCTGTGGGTGAGTTTTCATAAGTATGATGTTCGAACACTCACGTTGAGGCTAGGATCGCTCATCGCAGCCACACTTCTCTTAGCACTCTCAATCCGTTCCTCGTGTCCGTCTGACTCATCTCTGGAGACTCCTTGTGAGGATTCGGATTCTTGCTCACATTCGAGAAGGTGCTCCGACAACTGGGTCTCGAGGCGCTTGATATTCGTCCTGTGCTGCTTG